>JAODAL010001861.1:0-213976 GCA_025379985.1 Phyllomedusa bahiana
ACCCAAATGGGCCAGTATCCCCCAGCCTCCCGGCCTTTTTCCCAGTGTGGACCCTATCCATGCAGAACTCCCCGGCCAGTTTTCCCATACAAGGACCAGTATCCCTAGGCTCCCCGGCCAGTGTTCCCCGTCATGGACCAGTCCTAGCCTCCCCCGGCCAGTGTTCCAGTCATGGACCAGTATCCTAGCTCCCGCCAGTGTTCCCAGTGCATGGACCAGTATCCCTAGCCTCCCCGGCCAGTGTTCCCAGTACATGGACCAGTATAGTATGAGGAGCTCTCCGGCCAGTGTCCCATGTTCATGGACCAGTATCCTAGCAGAGAGCTCTCGGCCAGTGTTCCAGTACATGGACCAGTATACCATGAGGCACTCCCAGGCCAGTGTTCCCAGTACATGGACCAGTATCCCTAGCCTCCCCGGCCAGTGTTCCCAGTACATGGACCAGTATCCACAGCAGGAGCAGCTCCCCGGCCAGTGTTCCCAGTACATGGACCAGTATCCCTAGCCTCCCCGGCCAGTGTTCCCAGTACATGGACCAGTATCCCTAGCCTCCCCGGCCAGTGTTCCCAGTGCATGGACCAGTATCCATAGCACGAGCAGCTCCCCGGCCAGTGTTCCCAGTACATGGACCAGAATCCCGAGCCTCCCCGGCCAGTGTTCCCAGTGCATGGACCGTTAGTATCAGCAGGAGCTCCCGGCAGTGTTTCCAGCATGGACCAGTTCCACATCAGGGCAGCTCCCCGGCCAGTGTTCCCAGTACATGGACCAGTATAGTATGAGGAGCTCTCCGGCCAGTGTTCCCAGTGCATGGACCAGTATCCCTAGCCTCCTCGGCCAGAGTTCCCAGTCCATGGACCAGTATCCATAGATGAGGCTCCCCGGCCCAGTGTTCCCCGTCCATGGACCAGTATCGCATGAGGAGCTCCCGGCCAGTGTTCCCAGTACATGGACCAGTATCCCTAGGCTCCCCGGCCAGTGTTCCCAGTACATGGACCAGTATCCCTAGCCTCCCCGGCCAGTGTTCCACAGTTGCATGGACCAGTATCCTAGCTGTCCGGCCAGTGTTCCCAGTACATGGACCAGTTCCATAGTATGAGCAGCTTCCGGCCAGTGTTCCAGGCATGGACCCGTATCCCTAGCCTCCCCGGCCAGTGTTCCCAGTAATGGACCAGTATCCCAGCAGGGCAGCTCCCGCCAGTGTTCCGTACATGGACCAGTATCCCTAGCCTCCCCGGCCAGTGTTCCCAGTACATGGACCAGTATCAGCATGAGGTGTTCCCCGGCCAGTGTTCCCAGTACATGGACCAGTATTAATAGCATGAACAGCCCCCGGCCAGTGTTCCCAGTGCATGGACCAGTATCCATAACATGAGGAGCTCCCCGGCCAGTGCTCCCAGTGCATGGACCAGTATCCATAGTACGAGCAGCTCCCCGGCCAGTGCGCCCAGTACATGGACCAGTATCCATAGCATGAGGAGCTCTCCGGCCAGTGTTCCCAGTACATGGACCAGTATCCATAGCACGAGCAGCTCCCCGGCCAGTGTTCCCAGTCATGGACCAGTATCCTAGCTGAGCAGCTCCCCGGCCAGTGTTCCCAGTCATGGACCAGTATCCATAACATGAGGAGCTCCCCGGCCAGTGTTCCAGTGCATGGATCCGTATCCTAGCCTCCTGGCCAGTGTTCCGTTGCATGGACCAGTATCCAGCATGAGGGAGCTCCCGGCCAGTGTTCCCAGTACATGGCCCAGTTCCCTAGCCTCCCCGGCGTGTTCACCAGTACATGGACCAGTTCACAGATGAGCAGCTCCCGGCCAGTGTTCCAGTACAGGACCGTATCTTTGCATGGGAGCTCCCGGCCAGTGTTCCAGTACATGGACCAGTGTTCCAGCCTCCCCGGCCAGTGTTCCCAGTACATGGACCAGTATCCACAGCAGGAGCAGCTCCCCCGGGCCGTGTTCCCTGTACATGGACCAGTATCCTAGCCCCGGCCCGTGTTCCCAGCATGGCCAGATCCAGCCTCCCCGGCCAGTGTTCCCAGTACATGGACAGTTATCCCAGCCTCCCCGGCCAGTGTTCCCAGTACATGGACCAGGGATCCTAGCTCCCGGCCAGGTTCCGTACTTTGGCAGTACCAGCCTCCCCGGCCAGTGTTCCCAGTACATGGACCAGTATCCCTAGCCTCCCCGGCCAGTGTTCCCAGTACATGGACCAGTTATCCCCCAGCCTCCCCCGGCGTTCCCCCTACAAAGGCGTATCCCTAGCCTCCCCGGCCAGTGTTCCCAGTGCATGGACCAGTATAGTATGAGCAGCTCCCGGCCGCTGAGCGGTCCCTGTGTAGCGGTCGCTAATCCCCTAATCCCGGGTGATGCTGTAATCCCGGCCTCCTCCCCCCGCCGTAGCCACAATGGGCGGCTGTGCCGGGGACACATGGGCTGGGGGGGCTCTCTCCCACAATGCTCTCCCCGGCGCCCCTCCTCTCCGGGGGCTGTCTCGGCCTCTCCCCCAGCAGCAGGAGGAGAGTTGGCCGCCGCTGCTGGCAGGCTGGGTCCGGCACTTGTGGCTGGGCAGTGCCAGGCTCCCTCCTCCGGTGGGCATTGCTCTGCGCTCTCTCCACCCAGGCTGTGCCTCTTCCCTCCGCTGCCTGCTCCAGTTCCTCTTTGATGCTGTTACTTTTGTGCTCTCCCCCTGGCTCCTGCCTCCTCATCACTTCTTCCTCCCCTCACACTTTGGTGGGTGCCCTTGTAGCTGGCTGCGCCCCTCTGCCCTGCGCTCTGCTCTAGGGTTGGACCCCCTTTCCATGATCATGCTGTTGCTTCCAGCATTGTGATAACTCCTAAACTGCATTTTGGGCACTGGAGGTGGAGCTTGCACCCAGCAGCAGCAACAAGGGGACTTCAAGTGGCCTGCAAAGCATCTCATTGGAAAGATGGACGCTAGCAAAATGGTGAGTGTGACCCACAAGTGGGCTTCCCTGGCTGGAAATAGGGCACAGGCAGTGCTGCAACTTTCTGTGCAACATTGTAGTAGCTGATTGCTGGGTTTATGGCCTGGAGTGACCAGGAGGGGGCAGAGGTGGTTCCCAGACAGATGGAGTCCCTATAGAAGGACATATGTAAACAAACAGCTGCCCCCACCCCCTTGCTCTGCTGCTTCACTGTCCTCCAGGTCATAAACCCTCCTAAACTTCCTCTGTCCCCCTGATGCTGGCTGCACCACCAGGACTTAGTGGGAATAACTGAAGTGGGGAAATGGCAGAGTCATGATGGCAGGAAAGTTCTTCCCATAGATGATGATGATGATTTAGAATTGTTTTACACAGCTGAATGTAAATATTTATGTTTTTTGTTGAATTTTTTCTTTTGTTCATTGACATCAAAGCATTTCTTTCAGTTTTTACTTTCATCCTTCTGTGTTTTGATAGAGCAGTGAAACCCAATACCTCCAGATATGGAGCCAAAATCAGACCCATCAGGAATCACCCTCGGTTTTATCTCAGTTCCCCCCTCAGTGGTTCAGTCTCGATTTTCGTCACTTTTGACTGCAAGAACAGTGCAGCTTGTAGTCCTATTTTTGCTGTCAAAATGAAGGAATCTCCAACGGACCCCATTAAAGTCGATTGGTTCCGTCTGTGATTGTCGGATGACAGATTTGTCATCATAGCATCATGGCTTCTGTTAGAAACTGAAAAAAACTAACACAAGTGTGAACAGAGCTTAAGGACGTAAAGGAAGATGTGATCCTGATCCATTAAAGGGGTTGTCTCACTACAAGGATTGCTTTTTATGTTAAAGATCTTGCAAAAACAAGTCACTTTGCAATATATGTCCATTACCAGTGTCCTGACTATTCCTATATATCCCCTCTTGTATGGGCTGCATCAGCTCCTCAAGTTACTATAGCTACGGACCTGCTTGAGCTATCCTGATAGGCTGCCAGCACTGGTCACTATAGCTACAGACCTGGCTTCTACTGCAGCCTAGTGGAAGCCAGTAAACTCATCTCTGAATTCAAAGTGAAACCAAGAAAACAGGACTGAGGTAAGAGGAATCCATGTAGTGAGACAACCCCTTTAACCTTGAAGCAAGACTGGTAACTGCATTTTTGTGTTCGACCACATAGGACATTTTTTTGTAAATGCTTCTGTGGAGATAATGACTGCGGATAATCGTTAAATAAAACGGTCGCATTGTAACCATCAGCCACTAAATACTAGTGTATGCCAAAAAATTAGAATATCAGTGAAAATGAAAGGGGGTTCTCCAGGACTATCTTTTTATTTGCTATAGGGCTATAACAATATAATGTAATATAACAATGTAATATAATATATAATGTAACAATGTAATACAATATATAATGTAACAATGTAATATAATATATAATGTAACAATGTAATACAATATATAATGTAACAATGTAATATAATATATATTATGTTACACCTTGTAATTCATAGGGCATATCCCCACGGCACCGGTTTGCGGCCGGTTTTCCAGATGGTTTGCAGTTTTACAAACCGTCTGAAAAACTGGCCGCAATCTAACACTCCGGGCCGCTATGGAAAACCCGCGCTGCCGTCCCCACTGCACGGGTTTTCCCCCTGAAAAACATTGTGCATGTTCATTCTTCTGTCCGGTTTACTGACGGTTTATGAACACCTGAATGTAAAGGGGGAGGGCTTTTCTCTGCTAATTGCGGAGAAAAGCCGACCCCCCCGCGGCCATGTGCATGGCCCACAAACCAGACAAATTCCGGTTGGATAAACCGACCAGTAATTGTCCTGTGCTGTGGGGTTGAGCCCTTACTATAATGAGTCCATACAATATATGGCTTTCTCTATTCGACGTAAATTATTGATCTTTCCAGTGATATTCTAATTTTTTGAGATGCACTATTATGTCAGACCGACTGTTATCTAAAAAAGTGTGCATGGTAATAGTTGGGAGTCACCATTAGAAAATCACTTTTCAATCCTGTTATTATTATGTTGTCAGATATTTTACTGATTGTGATGAAACTCAAGGTCTTCCTAGGGTATGTTCACACAGCGTGTTGGGTCCGTGTGAACATACGCTTTTAGATTCATGTTTGGATCCATCTGTCGGACCCTAAACGGACCCAAACTCGTATCTAATAATGTGCAGTGTGATTTACATTGCTTTTACTATGAAACACGCATCGGCGTTTACACGAGTGATCACCGATGCGTCTCATTGCGTCTTTCGGATCCGTTTGTCGGATCCATTCCAAGAATTGACATGTCAATTCTTGGTGCGACAGACGGAGCAGGAGCCCTATAATAAACTATAGGGAGCGATCCTGCTGCATCCAACACGAATCCAAGCATTCAGCTGCGTGTTGGATACGATCGACGCTGCGTTTTTGGATGCGATTTTCGGATCCAAATACGCAGTGGGAACAGCCCCTTACAGAGCAGCGCTCTCGCCCATAACAAGCATCAATCAATAATATAGCTCATCGATCCCAGCTCATTACATTTATTCTCATGGTAGAATGATCAGAGAAGCTTTGTACAAATGATTGTGTGATCGTCTCTACAGATTACAAGAAGCCATGTGCTGCTGACAAATGCTGTTTTTTATACCCACATATAAAATATGATCAATGACAAAAGAGCAGGTATCACTTGCTATCCAGGCAGTGATCAGGACTGACATAGAGGGAGTTCTCATGTTAGGGACCCCCTCTGTAAGTCAGTGTGGAGATTTACTATTAGCAGCTTGCACTAAGGTTAAACTGGTCGGTTCTTAGTTGCATCTTCCCCCAGAGATAACAGTTGTAAGTAATGTAACCACAACGTACCATTCAAATCCTCATAGATGCAGTAGAAAAACTTTTTAATATAATGGCACATATACGGTCACATTATTATGACCAAAGTACCCACCGTGTGCAGCATGGACAGCAGCTAAATGGCCTAGAAATGACTTAATAAGGTCCTGGTAGGTTGTCACAGGTATCTGGAGCTATGATGACTGCAGTTCTTCCCACAGTTGTCATGGGGGGAGGATCTATAGAGTGAAAACGACGATCAAATCAGTCACACAGATGCTCAATTGGGTTCAAATCTGGGGAATTAGGTGGCCAGGATAGTACTTGTAAGCTCTGGTTATTCTCATTGAACCTATGCCTTACATTTCTAGCACTGGGACATGTTAAGTTGTCTTGTTGGAATATCCCATCCGCGACAGGCAAGACAATCAGCATGTATAGGTGTATGTGATCTGCAATGAAGGGTTTATACACATATTGGTTCAGAATAAGTGGGCCCAGAGAATGCACAAAAACATTCTCTAAACTATAATTCTGCCCGCTCCAGCTTGTGTTCTTCCAGCAATGGTTGCAGGGTGTTTGTTCTCTGATATTTCTCACCTTACACGCTAAGTTCCATCTGTTTCTGAAGCAGAAAACGTGACTCATCAGAAAAGGCAACCCTTTCCCAATTAGCTAATGTCCAATTCTGATACTGTCGTTGAAATTGAAGCCTTTTCTCTCCCGGTGCAACTTGGTTAGGAGGGGTGCTCCATAGCCGATGTTCATCTCTCCCATTAATAACACGTTATGTTCCACAGTTGTCAAATCACTTATTTGCAGTAGTGCCATTTTTCTACTCATGACAGACCTTCACCTCAGCAGCACGCAAACAGTTTACAAACTGCACAGATTCTGAAATGATGCCTCCCTTGGCCTAAAAGCAAATAATCATCTCTTTTTGCAACTCTTAGAAATTGCTGCTGTTACCCATGACAGCAGTGAGGGATATGTGTGCAGACATCCTATCACACACCTTATGTAGCCACCAAGCCAGCTTCATGAGCTACTTGCTGCCACAATCAATAGTAGGAAGTGGAAATAATAATATGATTTGACTGTAAATGTTATGATATTTAGAGAATATCAAACCCTAGAATCTTTCACATAAAAAACAACCCTTTAAATCCTTTAGAAGGTGTTTCCCCACACAGGTGTTCCAGTGTTTGAGACCCCCCTGAAACAGCTGATTTTGCATGGGACAATTTGCCGCCAATTACTAATTTTCCCTGGAGTGGGTGCTACCTGGACAACCGTTGAGAGCCACTGGTTATTAGCGGGTCTTTGCTCTGGTGCATTGGTACTGTATATAAATGATCATTACTTACTAAGCTCATTACTGACATAATGTCATAGTATAAATAGAACCATGAGAACGTTTGCCCAAGATTTCATTGAGATTGGGGCCCTGTGCTCAAAGTATTTGCACTCCATGTTTTAGGAAAGAGCAGTGAGGATTCCTTAGGCCAGAGGTGTCAAACTGTGGCCCTCCAGCTGTTGGGAAACTACAACTCCCATCATGCCCACTGTTATAGATTATACAAATGCATGATGGGAGTTGTAGTTTCCCAACAGCTGGAGGGCCACAGTTTGACACCTGTGCTTTAGGCTATGGCTACACCGCACAGGTTTTCTGACGGATTTTCGCCGGTTAGTATATAGAAATTGCTGAAAATCTGACAGAAAACAGTTCACATAGACTTTAATACAAAAAACGACTTGTAGTTTACCCAGGTCGGTTTTTTCCGGTCATTTTGGGCGCCGGCAGTTTTAAGAACATGTTGTAAAATCTGCAAAAATTTACTATTGAAGTCTATGTAAACCACCGGATGGTTTTTGTCGTTGTTTTGGCGCAGTTCTGTTGAAAAACTGCCCAAAAAATCCACACCAAAAACCTCAACAAAAAACTAAAAAAAACACCCAAAAAATTGGTCGGAAACCCAGCTGATTTGGACAAAAGACTGATAGAATACTCAGGTTCAAAGTGGTTTTTAGGATTTGGTTTCTGACGAGTTTTTTGCCCTGTGCAGTGCAGACCTAGCCAATAGACATGAGTGCACCTTGGAGCCTAATAAGGACATGTTCTAAAAATGTGTCAGACTACAGTCATACCAGGCTGGAAATTAACAGAACATTCAGACTTTTGTGGGATTTTGTAAATTCTTATTTATTACGTGCTTGGTAGTTCCTGAAATAATAGTCTGTTATTGTGTTTTCTAGGACTTTAATGTGTACAAAACGTATGCCAATAATTAGTCTTACTAAGACAAACCTTATCCATATGCTTTGCTGGTCACATGAACATCATAGAGTGGGGTCCCTTGCTTGTCCTTCCTCTCTGTAAGCTATAATAGACTCTGCATAGTGGATTCTACTATAGTAGTCTGTCCTTGCATTACAGTATTCCCTTGACATACAATATTAATTGCCTTCAAGACGACCTTTGTATGTTAAAACCATATGGAAAAGTGGCAATTGGTTTTGAACTCCGAACATAATACAAAGTGACGATTAGAGAAAATTAAGAGAAAATAACTAATAGATAGAGCAAGTCCTTACATGTAACTAATAGATAGGGCAAGTCCTTACATGTAACTAATAGAGCAAGTCCTTACATGTAACTAATAGATAGAGCAAGTCCTTACATGTAACTAATAGATAGAGCAAGTCCTTACATGTAACTAATAGATAGAGCAAGTCCTTACATGTAACTAATAGATAGAGCAAGTCCTTACATGTAACTAATAGATAGAGCAAGTCCTTACATGTAACTAATAGATATAGCAATGTCCTTACATATTAACTAATTATAGGAGCAAGTCCTTACATGTAACTAATAGATAGGATAGTCTTACATGTTAACTAAATAGATAGATAAAGACTACCTTAACGATGAGTCAACTAATGGATAGAGCAAGTCCTTACATAATCACTAATGAGATGCGACGCAATCCCTTACATAGATAACTAATAGAGAGGGCAAGTCCTTACATGTAACTAATAGATAGGGCAAGTCCTTACATGTAACTAATAGAACAGAGGGGCAAGTCTTACAATGATAACTAATAGAGTCGGGGGCACTTCTTACATGTAACTAATAGATAGAAGCAAGTCCTTTAGCATGAAACTAATATATAAGGCAAGTCCTTACATTAAACACACAAAGATAAAGGCAAGTCCTTACATGTAACTAATAGATAGATCAATCCTTATACATTGTAATACTAATAGATAGAGCAAGTCCTGACATGTAACTAATAGAGTAAGAGCAAGTCCTACATGTAACTAATAATAGGGTCAAAGTCCTACATGTACACTAAGATAGATAGGGCTAAAGTCCTTACATGTTAACTAATAGATAGAGCAAGTCGTTACAATGAGTACTACATCACTAGATAGAGCAAGTCCAGCAATTAACTAATAGATAAGGCAAGTGCCTTATACATGGTAACAAATAATTAAGGCAAAGTCTTACCATGATATAGCTTAGTAGATAAGGCAAGTCTTACATGTAACTAATATAAAGGAAGACCCTTACATGTAACTAATAGATAGGGCAAGTTCCCCTTACATGTCTCTAATAGATAGGCGCAAGTCCTTACATAAACTAATAGAAAGAGCAATGTCATTACCGATATAACGTAACAGATAGGCAAGTCCTTACATGCAACTAATAGTATAGAGCAAGTCTTACATGTAACTAATAGATAACGAGCAAGTCCTACTGTCAACTAATAGATCGAGCAAGTCCTTACATGTAACGAATGGTTACGTCACATTCATTCATGAACCTAATATAGCAAGTCACTTACATGTACCTATAGTATTAAGAGCGAAGTCCTTCCATGTAATCTAATAGATAGAGCAAGTCTTACATGTTAAACTAATCAGTACAAGTCCTTACATGTAACGACAGTCAGATAGAGCAAGAAACCTATAGCATGTTAACTAATAGATACGGGGTCAAGTCCTAACATGTAACTAATAGATAGAGCAAGTCATACATGTAGACTAATAGATATAGAGCAAGTCTCTTACATGTAAACTAATAGATAGCGGCAAGCTCCCTTACAGTACCTAATATGAGCAAGTACCTTACATGTAACTAATAGCTTAAGCAAGTCCTTACATTTTTAACAAATAGAAGAGAGCAGGGATCCTTACATGTAACATAATAGATATGTGGCAAGTCCCTTACATATACTAAAAGATGAAGAGCAAGTCCCTTACATGAAACAATTAGATATGAGCAAGTCCATACTAGTAACTAATAGATCGAGGCTAAGTCGCTTACTTGTATACTATAAGTAAAGGCGCAAGTCCTTAACAATTAACTAATAGACGCAAGTCCTTACATGTAACTAATTATAATAAGGCGGCAATCGCTTACATGTAACTCGTAATAAAGGCAAGTCCTTCATGTAACCAATAGATAGAGCAAGTCTTTCATAAATCATAATAGACAATGTCCTTACATGTAACTAATAGAGCAAGTTCCTTTACATATAAACTAATAATATAGGCACAAGTCCTTACATGGTAACATAATAGAGCAGTCCTTACATGTAACTAATTGAATAGGGCAAGGTCCTTTACATATAACTAATAGATTAAGATCCAGTCCTTACAGTTTAAACTAATAGATCTGGCAAGTCCTTACATGCAACTAATTAGACACTCAGGGCAAGTGTCCTTGCATTGTAACTAATAGAAAGCAGCAAGTCCATTACTAGTAACTAAGTAGATAGAGGCAATAGTCCCTTACATGTAAAATTAATAGATAGACAAGTCCTTCCAAAGTAACCTAGTATAGCATAGAGCAACAACACCCCCCTCCCCCCCTTTACATGTAACTAATAGATAGAGCAAGTTCTCTTAACATTTAACTAATAGATTATAGCTTGCAAGTCCTTTACCATGTAATTAATAGATAAAGCAAAATCCTTAAATATAACTATGATAGAGCAAGTCCCTTTCAGTAACTAATAGATAGAGCAAGTCCTTACATGTAACAGAAAAAGCTGCTGGAAGGTGGAAATCACTTTTTATGTTAATGATAGAATGTTCTAGGTTCTGTATTTCATCAAGTTACAAAAGAAAAAGAGGGAACCACCCCACCCTGTGGCCAAAGGGGGCCGCTAACCTGGACCTGTAAGGGGGCAATACAGAACCCTGTAGTCCACACTGTAAGTAGGGGGGCTCTATAGCCCCCAAAACAGCATGCACTTCACTAATACGGGGTTTTTTTAGGTAAAAGTTCATTAAAAAGGTTCATCTTCCAATCACATGTCCCCAGATCAGAAGTGCCTGGACAAAGAATGGGGGGTGATTTCCCGTAAAAACCCTTTTATGGGGACGTATTGTACCCTGAGGCCCCCCTGTAAAATGGGGAAATCTGTGTATGGTTGTCTCCACCTTTCTGCAAAGTCAGGGCCTGGACAAATTGTCATGGCAGTCTGCGGCTGGTTGAGAAGAAGTAAAAGGGTAAAGGGAGCAACTCTGCTCAGAGCAGCCTCTGTCCCTGGATATAATATTCTTCTGCGGACTGATTTGGATCAGTACTGGATTTCCTGTCCAGTGTGTACTAAGCTTGGGCCTAGTACCATATTTACGTGCTGTAGTTAGTTTTGGTACCATCTCTTGGTTCCAGTGCTGTATTTATGTACTTTGTTGAGTTGGTTTTTTTTTTTTTTTTTTTTTTTTTTTTAGTTCTGGTAATGTATTTATGCACTGAGCTGGGTTTTGGCCTAACACTGTTTTCCTTAGAATACATTTAAATTTGTCCAATTTGCTGTCAGACCTCAAAAAATTGCAGGGAAAACTGCAAGCTGAACCCGCAAACCCAATTATTTTTATTTTATTATTATTATTATTATTTTTATTATTTCATTTAAATTTTGAGCGGACATAAAAACATTTTTTCAAACAAATTCAAAATACAATAAGTGACTAACAACTGGTACAGGGGAAAAAGGCCCTGCCCTGAGGGGTTTCAATCTACAGGGGAAAGGGGGGAAGAGACAAAATGGAGGGGGAGACATGTTTTGGGGCGGAGAGTGCAACCCTGGTGAAAGTTGGGTTATAGGCAATCCTGAAAAGGTAGGTTTTCAGGTTACGTTTTAAGCCGGGGGAGAGGGGGAGAGTCTGGGGTGTTGGGGCATGGTTCAAGGTGTGGGGGAAGACGAGAGAAGTCTTGGAGCGGTTATGTGAAGAGGAAAAGGGGGGGAGAGAGAGGAGAAGGTTGTGAGGAGCGGAGGGCGTGGGGGGGAGGTTTTAGAGATTAAGGCAGGATATATAAAGGGGGGGGTTGGAGACCCTTGTGGGGTCGAAGTTGCTAGTTGAATGGATCGCTGGGAAATGGGTGCCGTGAGGGATGGGAGAGGGGAGGGGAGGGAGTACGGGAGGAGGTAAATAAGGGCAGGAGTTAGGATGGTTTGGAGGGGAGCGGGGGTTGCTAGCGGGGAGGCACAGAGGGGATGTTGCAGTAGTCGGCGGGGATGACGAGGGCATGGAAAGCTTTTTTTTGGCTTTCAGATTTAAGAAATGAGCGGATTCGGGGAATATTTTTTTGGGGGAGGTGCAAGCAGATTGGGGTTTGGATGTGCGTTTAAAGGACGATTGGAGTCAAAGATTACCCCAAGGCATGGACCTGGGGGTGGGTGAGAGGTGTACCCTTTAAAAAAACATTTATAGAGAGATCAGGTGGAGGGATGGAGTGGGATGGGGGGGAAGATAATAAATTTCATTTTTTCCCCATTTTTTTTGTTTTAGGAGAGGGAGGGAAAAAGGGGAAATGGAGGACGGGCGTCAGGGTCCGGGGAAAAGGAGGCGTTTGGGGCCGGAGTGTAGGTTGGGTGTCATCTGCATACAGGTGGTATTGAAAGCGTGTAAACTATGAGCTGACCCAGCCCAAAGAGGTTTTTTGAGAAGTTTTGTGGGCCCGGGGACCCTTGGGGACCCGACGAGAGAGGGCAAAGAGGAGGAGGTGGAGGGAAGGAGGACGCTAAAAGCCCCGATCAGTGGGGTACGAGGAGATCCAGGAAAGGAAAAAGTCCGTGATGCGAGGGAGGAGGGATGTGTAGCAGGAGGGAATGGTCGACAGGAAAAAGGAGGGGAAAGGTTGGGGGAGAAGCAAGATAGTGGTTTTGGTTTGGCAGTTACTGGTCGTTGGTGCTTTTTTTTGGGCGCTTTCAGTAGGTGGTGGGGAGGAACCCCGTTGGGTGGGCAAGGGAGATTTGGTGGAGGGGGGGAAAAAAGTTGAGATGGGGGTTTTGCTAAAAGGGTTTTTGAGGGGGGAATGGAAAAGCGTGAGAGGGGCGTGTTGGCAGTGAGGAGGGTCAAGAGATGGTTTTTTAGGGGGGGGGTGTGGTGATGTTTAAATGAGAAAGGGAAGATGCCAGAGGTAATGTAGATTGAAGGATGATGGGGGGCGGGGTGATAACAGCACTAAGGTCAGGGTGGGTGAGAGGGGAGTGGGTCAGATACAAGTGGTGAGGTTCGATTTGGACGTAGAGAGGGAGTTGTGGAGTGAGGGGAAGGAGTTAGAGGGGTTAGTCTGAGCGGTCAGGGTGGGGGGGGGGAACCGCAGGAATAGAGGAGGCGGGGGGACTGTGGGGTGAAAGCTTTGTCTATGAGATTTTTTTTTTAGGGGAAGGAGTTTGCAAAATCATTGCTGGGGGAGATGGGGGAGGGGGTGTGGTGGAGCAGGAGAGAGTTGAAGGTGTTTAAAAAGTTGTCGGGGGTTGGGGGAAAACAGGGAGGATATGAGTCGGGAAAAAGTCTTGTTTGGCGAGGTGAGTGCGGTTTTTTAAATGTGTGTAGTGTTCTTTTTTTGGGGTGAAGTCAGTGGTGGGGGGGTTTTTTTCCCAGCGGGTTGGGAACCTTGGAAGTCCCCTGGTTTGGTGGAGTCTGTGTCCGGGGGTTGTTTTTCATTTTTGGGGTTTTTTGTGTGTGGAGGGGCGACAGCATCGGAAGGGAAAATGTTTTGTTGTTGTAAAATGTGGTGGTGCGTCTGAATCGCAAATGAGGTATGGTAGAGAGGGGGGCAAGAGAGTCAGGGGGAGGCAAAGGGTTGAGGTTTTGTAGGTTCCTGCGTGGGTGTGTGATTTAGTGCAGGGGGGCAGGTGGAGTGGTGATGGAGGAGAGGGGAGCGATTGTGGTAGGATGGGAGAGGAGAGTTTGAGAGGTTGGGTAGGGGCAGAGGCGGGGGGTGAAGAGGGTCCCCGTGTGGTCCCTCGTGTGAGTGGCTCCAGAGGGGCCCCTGGGAGAGGCCAAAGGAAGAAGGAGTGACAGGAGTTTGTTGTAGTGGGGGTGGGGGTATCGATTGGAATGTTAAAATTCCCCCTGATAATAGGGGGATGTCGGTGGCAAAGGGGTGGGGAGCCAGGAAGAAAAATGGTAAGGAAGGGGTGGCGGGCCGGGGGTCGGTAGACAACAGCCAAAATTTAGGTTGGGGGGGAATAGATGCGGACAGAATCACCTGAAGGGGGGGGGTGAGGGAAGGTACTAGTGGAAAAAGAGAGAAAGGAAAAGGTATCTGCAGAAGAAGGCCCCACACCTCCGCCTGTTTACTGCCCGGGGGAGGGTGTGGGTAAAATGGGGAAAAATAGGGAGTTTTAGCAGGGGAATTGGTCAGGGGTGTCAGCCAAGTTTCTGTTATCAAAAAAGGTGAGATTGGTGAGGTGAAAAGGGGGTGGTGAAGGGAAGTGTTGCACATGGAAAGTGAATTCCAGAGGGTCCGAATGGGGATTGGTTTCTAGGGGTGAGGGGGGGTTTGAGGTTTGTGTGGTTATAAAGTGTGGTGTTTGGTTGTAAGAGATGCCCGAAGCCCAGTGGGGTGCGGGGTGGGCCCGGGGTTGGGAGATTTTCCCCGGGGGCGAGGGAAAATGAAGGGGAGATGTGTGGGGATAAAAAAAGGTGGTTGTTGGGTTTTTTTTAGGAAGGGTTTTAAAGTTTGCCCGGGTGAAGAGTGAGGTCAGGTGTGAGGGTAAAAAGAAGGGGGATATGGAAAACCATTGCCCCGCGGGGTTCTAGGGGGACAAGGGTTTTTGATTGGAGATTTTTATTGGGGGGTTTCAATGCAGATTTGCCTTTGCTGGTTAAACTGGTAAAATAATAAAAGCAGTAAACTCACCTTACCCATCATCTGCAACTTTCATGCCTACACTTCCTTGGTCCCCCACCAGTCTCATCAACCCGCGTCCCAATGGGGAAAATGTTATGTACAAAGTTTTTCTACAAAACCATAAATCTTTTTTAAAAAAAAAAAATTTCATTTTTATTTTTTTTAAATTGGAAATTTTTAACCTTTTGGCCCTTAACAGGGTTTTTAATTTAATAATGGGTGTATATTTGGGGGGGAAGGGAATTTTAAATCAATATAAGGTGGAGGTTTTTTTGGATTTTAAACTGAATATGTTATCCAGGTTTCAGGTATAAGAAGTAACAGTGGGAAATAAATATATTCAGACTCTTGTTTTGGTCTTTTTTCTTCCTTTGAAAATTTGTGCTTTAAATGTTTTTCCCATAACATCTAAAGACTTGTGGAAGCAGTCATTCAAGTGCGCTGCCACCTCCCCATGTATTTTTAAAAAATACAACCATAGCCCCCTATACAAGATCAAAAGGGGAAAATGGAAAATTTGTTTTTGAAGGGGAATACCCTTTTAAATTATTGTGGTGACCTCTTTGGTCAAGTATTTCAATAAGCATGATTAGGCTTTGTTCATATATGCCGTTGCAAAACAGATACCATTGGTGCCAGATGGGTCACATTAACTTGTAATGGGATCCATCAGATGCCATCCTAAATTCTTTCTTGGGGAGGGGATCACATATTTTCTGACTAAAAGATCTTGCTGCTTTATTGTTTGTATTTGGGCCCAAAATAGGTTTTTGCAAATAAGGGCTTTCCCCCCGGCAGGTTTTACAGAGGTTTTTTGGTTTTTTAATTGGGGTGTAAAAGCGGCGTCAACTTTTAACCGGACCTTAAAAGGGGGGTCTCTACATTTTATTCTCTTACCTAGGCTGTTTTCTTGGGTTTTACTTTGAATTCGGGGGGTTTACTGGTTCCTAGACTTGCATAGAAACCGGGCTGTAGCTTTAGCAACCCCGTGCTGGGAGCCCATCGGATGATCAAAAAAGGTCTGTAGCTAAGGACCTGAGGGGTAAGCGTCCTACAAAAGGGGTTTTCTAGAATAGGTAGGACAATGTTAATGGACATATATTGCAAAGTGACTTGTTTTTGCAAGATCTTTAACATAAAAAGCAATCCGTGTAGTGGGACAACCCCTTTAATGGAAAATCCGTGCGCGGATTTTCTGCCGGACTTTTTTTTACACCGCCGGCGGTCCGAAAATCATTGACCATGTTCATTCTTCTGCCCGGTTTTCAGGCGGAACATGAACATGTCGGTGCAAAGTGGGAGGGCTTGAAACCGCAAACAGAGCAGATACCGGTCGAGATTCCTGAGCGGTATTTGTCCTGTGCTGTGTAAACGGCCCCTAATGGTGTCAATAGATAAAAGGGGCAAGAATGACAATGGTAAGGAGAGGGATGAACTAAAAGTTGGATGCATTACTGATCCATAATAAATAGAATTAGAAAAACTGCTCGTTCTTTTTACTTCTTTCTTCCTTACTTTCTTTGTGCTGACTTTTTCTTAAAGGGGTTTTGCCACGAACTCATTTCATACCTCCTGTATCCAGCTCTTCAGCTCTGTGTGCTTTGTTTGAATTGCATATCATGTGGCCCAGCAGGATGAGCAACAGACCTTTCCTCTCTCTAGTCAAAGAAAGGTCTGTTTATGTAAAGCATTGTGAGTAGCTGAGAGGTAAAGTTTTTGCTTCACAGCACAAGGGTCCTAGGTTCAAATCTCTGCAGGAACCAAACCTGTGTTTTTTTTTTTCTCTTTATCAATGCACATAGCTCATTGAGGTTTCTTTTTTATTTATTTGCACTGTTTGACTAATTACTAAGGAGCACAGAGGACGGGAGTAGTGTGACAGCACCTGGGGTTTGAACACTCAGTAGCTGCCTGAGAGGAGAGTTGATGTCTGAGCATGTCTGACCAGGACTGAGGAGTTCACAGCCCTGGTCGTATCCCATGGAGACGAGCTGTAAACAATGGATCACTAAAGGAGCAGCTTAAACAAAAACGGTGCAGAATTTTTAATAATGATGAATGGTGAAAATGTTTGTAATTTTATTTGCAAGCTTCCCATGTCAATTTTACTTCGTGGCAAAACCCCTTTAAGAAGATATCTCTTATAATACTTTAGATATTAGCTGTCAGGACACATCTGTATAAACAGAACGTTTTCAATTTACACTGAGGTTGTCATAGTGCCCCTTAATTCTGCTAAGTGTTCAGTATGTCCACCTGCTGTACTCTGTATTGATGGACATGCTCGGGCAGTCTATTTCCATCTCTATTGCATCCTCTGCAGTGGTGAAGGGGTCCAGAATATAATCCAGCACTTATTTTCTGAAAACGCCGACGTATGTATCAGCTCATGAATTGTTTTTATTTTTGTATTTTTTAACCAACATTAAATAAAGAAATATTGCTATAGATATTTTTTAACAGACAAGTGCTGAATTATAATCTGGACTTTATTACCAAACCAAGGTGTTTTTCCCTGCTTCACCTCAGATACACTACTCACAAAAAGTTTACTCAGAAATCCAGTTCCGAATCATATAAACCTAGATATCGCAGAGCTCAGCTTCTGTCCCTCCATCATCCTGCTTTCACACAGGATAGCACACATCACCTGACATGTTCCCTTTAAATCAGAGAAATAAAAATTATAATGTGTCGTGATTAAATTTCAAATTTCACATCTAGTTTTTCTGGCCAGGAGATACACTACTCACAAAAAGATAGAGATATTTGGCTTTTGGCTGAAATTTCGGGATGAATATAAAATGTCTTGAAATTTTTTTTAAACGAACTAAATGAGACCATCTCTTAACTGTAGAATGCACATGTCCAATTTACAGTGTATCAGTACTTTTTGCACATCCTGCTGATCTCTAACAAGCTTAATGGCAAATTTCCCAAAAGGTTTTTGACCCTTGAGTTGCCCACTAAATTTAGGGGATCAATTTGACTTGGGATTAAAACAGTCTTCCTTATCATGTTGTTCACATTTTGACATCATGAGACCAAGACAACACCTTACAATTGATCCACAGTACCTCGCCATTGCAAAACTTCAGGCAGGAGGCTATCAGATGGAAGTGGCCACTGAGCTTAGAGTGTCACAGAGCGTCATCAGCAGGTTGTATAAGGGATACAGAGAGACTGGAAGAGTCACAGAACAGTAAAGAAGTGGACGTACTTTGGCTCCATCACACATTGATGACCACTTCATTGTAAACAGTGTCCTGGGGAACCAGATGATTAATGCCACACAATTCAGGCATGTTTAAGGGAGGTAGAGGCAACCAAGAGTCACATCAGACGATTCATAACCATCAGTGTGGTCTGCGTGCTAGATGACCTGATCACACCACAAGGCACAGGCATCATTGTATTGCATGGCCATAGAGCATCTACGTTGGACAAGGGACCAGTGGTTCTCATTGCTGTTTAGTGATGAAAGTCGATTCACTCTGAGCAGAAATGATAGCTGCCAATGATGCCAGAGATGCTTTGCATCAGCCACTGCTGTCACCAGATGAGCTTTTGGTGGTGGTGTTACAGTGTGGGCAGGTGTGTCTAGTAAATACAGAACCGCCCTACACTTTGTGAATAGTACAGTGATAGCCTCTACTACTTGAATAACATCATTAACCGCTTACTGCCGCAGCCAATTTTGACCTTCCTGAAAGAGCCCCATTTTGGAAATCTGACCTCTGTCACTTAACCCCTTAAGCCGAACACCTGAAAAGTAGTTAATGCCCAGAACGTTTTTTTTGATTTTGCCTCCGTGCGTTTCAACAGTTGTAACTTTTTAATTTTTACAATGACGCAGTTGTATGAGGTCTCGTTTTATTCGAGACAGAATTAAAAAAAAAAAAAAAAAATGTGTTTTTTTTAAATTTTTTTACACCATTCACATTTCACACTTAATAACTTGTTAGATTAATTCTACAGGTTATTACGGTCGTGTGGATACCAAATATGTGTAGGTTTTTTTTGTGTGTAATTTATGCCCAATTATTTTTTTTTAATCCCATGAAGGGAGACCTGTTTAACATTTTTGTACATTTTTTTTTTACACGTAGTAATGTATTAGCATATTCATATATGCTAATACATTATAATCTGTATCAGTCTGACACAGGCAGTGATTGGGATAGCACAAAGTGCGTCCTAGTCACTGGCTTGTTACACAGACAGCTCTGAGGCCACTCTAGGTCCCCAGTGCTGACTCTGCAGCCGTTCCAAAGGCTCTGTCGGGTGACCGGGTGTTCCGATCACCCGACAGAGCAGGGGAACCCTTTGATTGCGCTGCGGTAATGCACCGCCGCAATCAAAGGGTTAAAGCACCGGGTTGCGGAGGTTTTCTCCACTGCCCGTTGCTCGCAGGGGATGCTCTGGGATCAGGGCTGTGTAGTACAGCCCCGATCCCAGCGCAGCTGCGGCGCCGGGTGCCGCAAACTCCGTTGTCTGCAGCGACGTCTAAAGATGTCGCTGCAGACGAATGACCTGAAATGCCCGCCGTCAAAAGACAGTGGCCGGTCGTTAAGGAGTTAATGTGAGAATAACTTTTTGACACTTTTACCTATTTGTGTGATTCAGAGACTGTTTTCTCATGACACATTGTGCTTTAAGTTAGTAAGAAATTTTGATCCAAACAATCCTTGTTAATTTGGGAAAATATCGTGAAAATGTAGAAAAATTTTCAAACTTCAAATATTTCTATGTGTAAGACAGATAGTTATTAAACTATTTTGACTGGAACAATAGCATCTACCGTATGTCCGCTGTAGGTTGGCATAATTTTTTAAATGTCTTTTTATTTTCAAGAAAATTAGCAATATACATTTTTTATGGACCAGTCCAGTTCTGACGTGTCTTTGAGGGGCCTGCATATTAGATACCCCTATAAATGACTTCATCTAAGATATTAGACCCCTTAAAGTATTTACAACAGCATTTAGGAAGTTTGCTAACCCTTTAGGTATTTCACTGAAATTAAAGCAAAGTGGAGATGAAATTTTAAAAATTCCCTTTTTTCCCCCAGATTTTCAGTTTTTATCAATTATTCACAGGAACACGGTAGATGTGACCAGGAAAATGCAAATTAATATTGATTCCCCAGATTCTGCAGTTTTCAGAGATATCCCATATGTGGCCCTGGTGCGCTATTTGGCTCAACCACAAGCCTCAGAATAGGAGGAGCACCTACCAGACTTTCGGGTCTCATTTTCAATACAATTTTATTTAGGCGCCATTTCAAGTTTGCAGACAACCTAAGGTGCTAAAACTTAATAAACACCCCTAAAAAGATTCCGTATTGGAAACCACACCCCTTAAGGAATATATCCAGGGTTGTAGTGAGTATATTGACCCCCCACAGGTGTTTCACAATTTTTTTTTTTAATAACTGTATTTTTATTAAAAGATTTTCAAATATACATGAGCACAATATACATTTCCTCAGACAGATCTACACAAATGGCAAAAGTGTACATCTACATTGCACATAGTAAAAAATCCTCAAAACAATAGTACACTTTCACTGTTCCTGAGGAAAACAAGAAAAGAATTTTGAACTGAACTGAACCAACAGCAACTATACAACACAGACAAAAGGGAGGAGACAAGACAATTGTTGCTCTAGAAAATCACAAAAGAATAAAGTGACAAAGTCACATGGGTCCATTCTCTATGAGATATCTATTCCACGGAAACCATACTTCAGTGAAAGTATCTAACCTATTGTTTGGTAAGGCTGAAAGATACTCCATCCGCCTTACTTCCTTCAGCCGGTCTACCACATCCATCCTATCTGGGGGGGTCGTCCTCTTCCAGTGACTCACAAATTTTTTTAGACTCTGAAAATGAAAAGTTTATTTTTTTTCCTGCCAGAAATCGCCCCATCTTAAATTCAACAACCCTCAGGGATCTCATCTAGAGGTGTATTGTTCATTTTGGGCGCACAGGTGTTCCATAGTTTTTTAGCATTGGGCCATGAAAAAGGGTGGGTGGGGGGACACGGTTCTGCCTTTTTTTTTTTCGACTTTTTTTTTTACCCTGCGGCATAAACGACAGGATAACTTTACTATGTGGATCAGTACAATTACAAGAAAATACATTTTATATAGTTTTCTTATGTTTTATTGCTTTTACAAAATAGAAATGCGTTTATAAAAAATTGCGTTTTTATGTCGTCAAAGTCTGCAAGGGATCAAATAATTATTTCCTTCACTGTATATGGTCCAGTCAACGGCAGCAATAAAAAGTGCCTCATGTCCAGCAAAAACAAGCCCTTGTGACTATAAGGGTATGTTCACGCGGCTTATTGTGGTGCGTACAGTACGCGCCGCAATACGTCGGGTGTTTTGGAACCACTTGCTGATCAGCGCGTAATTCCAAAGCAGGGGTGTGGTGGCGGGCGTACTTGCGCCGGCCCCATTGACATGCATTGTCAGCAGCGTGTATTCACCGCTAACAATTGACATTTCTGCCCCGGCGTGTACTATTAATTACCGTAATTGCGGCGCGCATTTCGCCGCGTGTTAAGCGCAATACGCTGCAAAATGTCTGCTGAAATACACAGCATTTTAAGGCATGTGATCACCCTAAAAGAAGAATGAATAAGTTGTGGCTCTTCAAAGGTGGGGAGGAAAAAACAAATGCGACAAGAAAATTAAATAAGCTGTGACGGGTAGGGGTTAAACCGAGTGTATTCAGGGGATAAACCCTGTAACGTTACAATAATGCTTGGATGATTTGTTGCAAAATTTCTGTGACCAAAAATTTGATTTAAATACTTTGAATGTGGTTGTTTCTGCAGTTTGTGCATAGATTCCTGCAAGTCTTAATCTGCCTAAAACAGGGAGAGACCCTGAGGAGGTAGCCAAAATGGGCACTTAGCCTTCACATACATACAATTCCTGCTGTAATGTTTCCTACTGAATGGCTTTAAAATGTTCAAACGCTATCAAGTAGCAAATAAACAGGTGGCAGACATGTGAGGGATGTGTATTTGTGAAGCATGTGGGAGCAGGAAGGCTAAGATTACAATTAATATAAATTAGAAGAGAGAGGAGAGAAAAGACTTCACAAAGCTGGGTAAAGGGCGCGTTCACATGGCACTTTCAGTGAAGAGACAGTGACATTTCCTGGTTGGAAATTCCGCTCTTGCAAGGGTGGAATTCCAATGCGAAAACTAGGCTGAATGTCCGAGGCCGATTTTCGGAATGACGACGCTAATTTTACATAGGGTATAATGTAAATCAGTTTACCAGCATTGAATATGCCCCCCAAATCAGCATCCAAATCCGTTCTGTGAACGTATCCTAAAGCTATAAAGGCCCATTAGACCTGTGGTCTTCGGCCTTCAAGAAATGATAGGAGAAAAATGTCAGCTCCATGAACGGTAACAATGGCTGACAACTAGATGGTTCATTATTCACTCTGTATTCACACGGCTGTAATAAGGGTCCAGGTACCTACAGGTATCTCAACAACTAAATGTGTGAAATCTGTGAGCTACGTTATAACACCCAGCGTTAGTAGCATTTGGTTGTCATGTTTCACACCCTTTATAGAAATTCACGCTCCCTGCTT
This sequence comes from Phyllomedusa bahiana, assembly GCA_025379985.1. NCBI lineage: Eukaryota > Metazoa > Chordata > Amphibia > Anura > Hylidae > Phyllomedusa > Phyllomedusa bahiana. Next base: position 22,580 of record JAODAL010001861.1, read on the forward strand.
CTCTCCTTTCCTTCGACTCCTGTTATAATATGGTGGAGATAACAGTCTTCCTATATAATAGGACACATGGAGATTTATAGACTGTAGACTATGCAATGTAAATACAAATTTTTCCATTGAAAAATCATTTGCTGTGACCCCCGTTTTATTAGACATTCAAATAATATTCTGCTCATTATTGAAAAATGAGGATCTGCTCTGCACTATTATAAGAAGTCCTCTCTAGTCACCATTCACATGTTGCAATGATAGCAATCACGGTAATTAATGATTGCTAGTACTTAAAGGGATGTTCTCACGATGACTGTTTCAAAGAGTCTGCTCTTCACAGCCAGCTTCAGGTTCTTACTTCCTGTTCAGGCTGTTGGCGGTCCTACGGAAGTGACTGACAATTCAGCTCCACTGTTCTTAGCTCAGTCTGTGAGGAACATTGGTTATGGAGGTGTTTTAAAAGCAGGGCAGAAGGCTACAGAGTTGTAAAGAGTTTGTCAATACAAAGATAAACACCTGGGGCAGGTAGACCATTAACAACACTGGAGAACGGGCAAAAGCCAACAGTCACTTGAGGCACCATCTCACTGTAGGTCCTGTTGGAGTATTCCATGGTCCCCAGCCCCAGTTGAGGGCTGCACAGAAAGTCATCTTACACTAGTTTAGGAATAAAAAAAAGTAATATAAATAGAGGCATCATAAATTAGTTCATTGAATGTGGCCATAATTCTATAAGTTATTCTAGGTGATGGTCACAACTCAATGGAAAGCACACCAATTGACTCTAACTGGAGTTGATGTCCGCAGCCAATGTTGGAAATTCTGAAGGACCTGGAGCTCACAGAGGAACTAGAAAAGAAAATTGGATACTGGGGCCTGCATTTCACGCTCCCAAGTATATGTTTGTCTCACATTATGTTTTCCTATTTGCTCGCTCATTGTTAAGTAGAATTTGCTTTGAATTTGCTGAATGTTACAATACACGCAGGACTGTGTGTCGTCCTCACGCTTCTTCTCAGTGCATGCGCGCTCTTGATGCTGCCATGGTAATGTTACATTCCAGCATCAGGACACCACATGACCGAACTGAGAGTTGGCAGCTGCGTCATGCCACTTCCATAATGGATCTCTGAAATGTCCGTTTGATTCCTCATGTGATGTGCTATCCGGATCCCTCAATACTGGGACTCACATGAGTAATCACAAGGACCTTCCTGAGACCTATCTGGCAAGGTATTCAAAGCATGAGAGATGTAACGGACCGAGGTAGTGGATCCACTGGGCCACCGCAAGCGGTGGTAGGGGCCACAACAGGGAGCGGAGTCTAAGTAGGTCCCGGTTTTCACCTGAGCCCGCTGCAAAGCGGAACGGACTTGCTGCGGTGGGATTCCACCAGGTCGCTATCCCTGAGGTGACTTGCTTGCGGTGGTAGCCGAGGTGCAGCGTTGAGCAGAATCGGCAGGCAAACTCGTAGTCGGGGACAGGCCAGAAGGTCAGGGCAGGCAGCGAAGGTTCATGGTCGGAGAATGTAACTGACTGGTACACGGAAACTGCAACTGGAACACAGAAAAGGCTTCCTCGCATAGGAATGGGCACTATGGATTCGGCAAAGTGCTTCCAGGAGGTGGAGCAATATATACGGTCAGCGGCCGGCATCAGCAAATTATCGACGCGCTGGCCCTTTAAATCCAGAAGAGCCGGCGTGCGCGCGCCCTAAGGAGCGGGGCTGCTCACACTGGCCGGCAGACAGGCTCAGGGAGCAGCAGCGTGGCTGGGTAAGTGGCTGCGCCCGAACGAGCGGTGCAGCTGCGGATCGCGGCGCCGCTCGCTACGGCCGCAAAGGGGGACCGAGTGCGCCTGCAGCCCGAACTGGGGGCTGCGGCTCAACTCTTGTCAAGAGAGTTCTATAGCACTTATTACTCTGCACCTATTCTATAGCACCTATTTCACTTAGTTACCTCCTGTCCCTCGCTCAGTGCACATTACATTGATTGCTCCATAAATCTCATGTCCTGTTATTGTACTACATGATATGCAGCTAATTAACAAGTGAAGTTTGTGAGAAACTATCACACAGTAGCACTTATTGATTGATGTGGACAGGTGACGGTCAATTAGTGGAGTGCAGGTCCCTTTATAAGCTACCTAGCAATGGCTTATGTGGAAGCAGAACCGCTCCTGGGCGACTGCACGTGCCCCAGAGCCATTCTAATGCCCTGGCAATCTAAGAAATGGCTGTGGCCAGGGCCATTCATGATTTCTTGGCCACCATCTACATCACCATGACGCTTGCCTGCTGACCACCGCTCTTGGTAGCCAGGAACCAAACGAAAGAAAGCGCAACCTGGGGAGAGGAAAAACAGCAAAAATGAGTCACACGTACTGAATTGATAAAACTGTACCTTGAAACTTGTGAATAAAATATCTAACTTGCTGAATGCAGACCAATCAATTAAGTGGGAATAATCCTTTAGGCTATGTTTACACAGTGTAATTGCGCATACAGTACGGCCGCAATTACGCCGGGTGTTTTGGGAGTCACACTGATCAGCGCGTACTCCCATGGCGCGCGGTGGGGGGAGGGGGGGTGGGGGGTCAGCCCGCTGGCCCCATAGACATGCATTACTCTCAGCGTGTAATCACCGCGAGTAATTGACATGTCACTTATCTCCCCACGTGTACAATACGATCGTATTGTATGTGCGGGGAGATGAGGTGTAATCCATAGTTTTCTATGAGAGCTCTATGAGAGCTATGGATTACCGTAATCTCGCCCGTATTAGAGTGCAAATACGCCGCAAAATGCGCACCGAAATTAGCCCGTGTGACCATACCCTTTGGGACAGTCTGAAAATTCAAACTGTAAGGAATTGGCATCTGCGCTACCTTATTCAATATATACACCCATAAAATGAAAAACAATATATTTCAAAAGTAGCAGTCTGCATTAAAAACTTCAATACAACCAAATATATCCACTTGATATATTCAACCCCTGAGAAGTATTCATACAGCAATGATAGTCAATGTAAGCAATTCATACCTTATAACCACTCCAGAGTAATTCTCCACAAAAAATAAGTTTCATATAGTTTTCCAATATCACAAATGATCCACAGAAATAGATAAGATAAAGCTAACGAGCTCAAAAATGTTTCAACTCACTGTTGCTGAGCTGAAGGATATGCCGGGAACCATATCAAAGAAAGCACAACCTGGGGAGAGGAAAAGCAGCAAAAATGAGACACAGGCACAGAATTGTTAAAACTGTACCTTGCAGCCCTTGAATAAAATATCTAACTTACTGAATGCAGACCAATCAATTAAGTGGGAATAATCTTTTAAGGACAGTCAATAAATATTGCAAACAGTCATATAGCATTTGCGTTTTGGAGATTTCATCCTCTTCAGCGGACACCACAGTAAAACTCCTATTGTTGGAAGAAAATTATTGAACCGCAAAAGGTCTACAATATTCAAAATGGAAGCCTACAAATATTGCAATGTGTACTGCTGAGGTGTTTTACTTTACATGTGTATAAGAACCAGGATACAGTACGAGTGATTTACAAATACAAACAAAAGACAGAGAAAAATATCTGAGAGCTGTTGAATCAGAGCAAATGCCCTTTAGCCATTATATGCACTTTACGCACCCAAATCTGAATTTTGTTTGAAAACAGTGCAGACATTGTTTCTATGAAGTTTTAGTCAGCCATGACTTTTTTATTTTATCTGTACTTTATGTACTGGTCTAGTAATCTTCCTTGTTTGGCAAGAAGAGTGAGATAACCAATACTTACAGATCACATCTTTTATATGAACCGACTATGGACTGAACTAATATCAACGTTCTTTCTTCTGATTATTGCTCCATGTAAAAGATCTTGAGAGCAGCCGATGCTTGCTCGTTGGCTTATCCCATCTACTGTAGGGTAGTAAAAATCATCATCTCTCAGCAGCACATCTCCCTTAATACACAGGGGATGTGCGACTGACAATAATCCCATGCTTCCATTGGGATACTTTGAAAAAGTTATCTAACGTGTACTGCAATGGAGTCATGGGAAACAACATGAATGGCAGAACAAATGATCCATGTAGTAAGTGATGTTTATGTGACTGCTCACCACTGACCATTGGCCATTGGGAAGACTCCTTTCACAGAGTGTCCATTGACTTATTTTGTTGATCAATGCTCTAATAACCAATTATTTGCCCATGTATAAGGAGCCTCAGGCCGGGTTCAGACTTTTATCATTAGGCAATGTTCACACGGCTTATTTCAGAACGTATTTACGTCGGATTGCCGATCGTAAATACGTTGCGAAATCCGGTGAAAATCAGTTTCAAATAAATGCCACTAAGTGTGGCACGTATTTGGAACTGATTTCGCGACGGATTCACCATCCCCATTCATTATAGGTGGTGAATCCGTCCGGAAATAATTCACATACACATTGTTTTTACGGCCGGATTGCGGCCGCAATTCAGAACAGAAATAAGTGTCGTCTGAACGACGACACATATTTCCCATTAAGATCAATGTAAAACTGCCAGTTACTTGTTTGTAACTGATTTCGTAACGGATTTGCGGCCGTAAATACGGCTGCAAATCCGTTGCGAAATAAGCCGTGTGAACGAGGCCTTAAAGTCTGCCGTGGTCACTCGGACTTCTTAACATAGGCGATATTAAAGGGGTTGTCTCACTACAAGGATTGCTTTTTATGTTAAAGATCTTGCAAAAACAAGTCACTTTGCAATATATATCTATTAACAGTGTCCTACTTATTCCTAGATGTCTCCACTTGTATGGGCTGCATCAGCTCCTCAGGTCGCTATAGCTACAGACATGTTTGTTTTCTTATGATAGGCTGCCAGCATTGGTTGCTATAGCTACAGACCTGACTTCAGCTGCAGCCTAGTAGAAGCCAGTAAACACGCCCCTGAATTCAAAGTGAAACCAAGAAAACAGGACTGAGGTGAGATGAATCAATGTAGTGAGACAACCCCTTAAACCTCTAATTCTGATGCAGTTTAGCCCCATTGCAATGGAGTCAACCTGCGTCCCTCCTCCCGACAGGGCTCCGATGAGGATCCCCTCAAAAGAATGAACATGCTCATTCTTTTTTTTGCCTGCACCATAGATTTGAAATCTGTGGTGTGGAAAATCCGCGTTGTAGTTCACTGTGTAAACTAAAATGTGGACTGGCCATTGAAGTGAATGGCCGTTGGATTGCACAATTTGTTTAACAAGGAATCCAACGTACAATCTGCATTGAATTTCTCATTAAAATCCGTTGTGTGAATTTAACCTAATTAATCAAGACCTTTAAATAATTTTACAAGTTTATCTGAACTTAAAATTGCTGAGTACAGGGGTTTGAATCAAATCCATTTACATCACATTTTCTGCCTCCATGCTTCCATTGGTATACCTTGAAAAAGGTATCTAACGTGTACTGCAATGGAGTCATGAGAAACAACAGGGCAAACATAAATCTCTGTTGGACTATGTTTGCTGTATTGCCCCTTTTTATGTATTTTATGTATTGGGCATAGAAGTGTGTTAGTTGCTGGGACATTGCAATTGTGTATTCTTCAGATAAACTGCTGTGATATTTCAGTTGTGTATTATTTAAATAAGCTGCAGTGATGTCATAAGAGGGTTTTAACTCAACTTGTGACATCACAAGGGAGATAGTCAGAAAAGCTACAAGAATACTACTATGACATCACAATAAGGTTTCAGACAAGAAAGGAACTATGGGAGACATGTATGTTTTTTGTGCGCATTTATATTGTAAAATGCGCCTGAATCTATTAATCTATAAACCTATAAAATAAAATAAATAATAATAATAATAATTAACCTGTTCTACTGCAGGTATAGATTTAGCGCTTTCTAGCTACAAAGCGACACATCTGGCTCAGGTAAACCACTTTGAAAGTGATTTACCTGTTCCAGCAGTTATGCGCCTGGATTTGCCGTACTAAAGCTATGTGTAGCTTTGTACGGTTGTAATGCGCCCCGCCTCCAGCATGGCCCCCAATCTCAGGCGCTCTGTAACGTGCCTGACGCAGCGACTCAGGCGCTCTGTAATGTGCCTGATATTGGAGTGCGCTTGGTTAAAAATAGAGCTCTATGTTTCCTTCTTGTAACATCAAAGATAGCCAGTGTGACATCACAATTTCAGTGAGGTAAGATGCTGTAACATCAGGTTCCCTGCTGTGACATCATAGTGCATATTACTCAGGTTCCCTGTTGTGACATCATAGTGCATTTTCTCAGGTTTCCCTGTTGTGAAAATCATAGTGCATTTTACTCAGGTTCCCTGTTGGGACATCATGGTGCATATTACTCAGATTCCCTGCTGTGACATCATAGTGCATATTACTCAGGTTCCCTGCTGTGACATCATAGTGCATTTTACTCAGGTTCCCTGTTGTGACATCATAGTGCATTTTACTCAGATTCCCTGCTGTACATATAAGTGCATATTACTCAGGTTCCCTGTTGTGATATCTTTGTGCATATTACTCAGGTTCCCTGTTGTGACATCATAGTGCATATTACTCAGGTTCCCTGTTGTGACATCATGGTGTATATTACTCAGTTTCCCTGCTGTGACATCATAGTGCATACTACTCAGGTTCCCTGCTGTGACATCATAGTGCATACTACTCAGGTTCCCTGCTGTGACATCATAGTGCATACTACTCAGGTTCCCTGTTGTGACATCATAGTGCATATTACTCAGATTCTCTGCTGTGACATCATAGTGCATACTACTCAGGTTCCCTGTTGTGACATCATAGTGCATATTACTCAGATTCTCTGCTGTGACATCATAGTGCATATTACTCAGATTCTCTGCTGTGACATCATAGTGCATACTACTCAGGTTCCCTGTTGTGACATCATAGTGCATTTTACTCAGGTTCCCTGTTGTGACATCATAGTGCATTTTACTCAGGTTCCCTGTTGTGACATCATAGTGCATATTACTCAGATTCCCTGCTGTGACATCATAGTGCATATTACTCAGGTTCCCTGCTGTGACATCACAATGGGATTCCAGTTAGGCAAGCTGTTATGACATCAACAGTCTGGTTAGTGAGGTATCCTACTGTGATTTCACTGCTGTGTTTCTATCAGGAAAGCTACTATGACATCACTAGTGGGGTTTTAGTCAGTTAAGCTTCTGTGACATCACAACTGTAGTTCTATGTGGAAAGCTGGTGTGACATCACTAGTGGGTTTCAGTGAGGTAAGCTTTTGTGACATCAGAACTGTGTCTTTGCCTGGCAAGCTGCACTGACATCAAACAGGGATTCTGTCTGTAAGAAGACTGTTACCTTCTGCAACATTACAAATGAGTGACAGTAAACTGCTGAAATATGACAAGTGGGTTTTAGTAAGTCACTTCACAGCTTGTCTGACATACACTGCGCTTATTTCCATCCATGCTTCACAAGTACTGGTGGATTTCTCAGAGAGCCATCAATAATGTAGTAAGCACCCCACTGTCAAATTAACACAGATACCGTGTGTCCCCGAAAATAAGCCACCCCCCGAAAGTAAGACATAGCAGAGATTTTGTTGAATTCCCTAACATAAGGCACCCCCCGAAAATAAGCAAAAAAGAAATCATTGCTGCAGCTCCCCATACACAGGGCTGTCCCTAAGGGTGGGCAGATAGAAGGTGTTCCCAAGCCCCGCTCACCCCGAGAAACGGCACTGGGACATATCGTTGTAGCAGAGTGTTGAAGGACCTGTGCAGGGAGGTCATGTGACTGTGATGTCACCACAGGTCCCAAACATTCCAGGACAGGAGACAGAAAGTGTACAAGTAAGCGAAGGATGGGAGGGGGGGGGGGGGGAGAAAAGTGCAATGACACTGACACACATCTCACAGGATGGCTGATGGGGCATGCTGGGACTTCTAGTTCTACAAGTCTCAGCATGTCACATTAGCCATCCTTTGAGATAAGTCACTGCAGCTGCCATAAAATGTCCTTTACATACATATATCCTATGGTTTGTGACTCTAAACTTAAAAAAAAATAAAAATAAAATAAAAATATATATATATATCATAGTTGCCAACTTTTGAAATTGAAAAAGCAGGAGATTGCAGAGGGCGGCGCTCGGAGCGCGCCACGGCAAGAATTTGCATGGACACGCCCATCTTGTCAGGGTGCCACACCCCTTCAAAAAGCCACACCCACTCCACCTAACTGCATAACGGCTTAGGAAGAAAGCCAGGTAGTAGCCCCCCATAACCAGGTAGTGCCCCTTACAGGCAGGTAGATGCCCCCTTGTAGCCAGGTAGATGCCCCCTCTGTAGCCAGGTAGAGCCCCCTCTGTAGCCAGGTAGAGCCAAATTTGTAGCCAGGTAGATGCCCCCCTTTGTTAGCCAGGTAGATGCCCCCTTTGTAGCCAGGTAGTGCCCCCTCTGTTGCCAGGTAGTGCCCCCCCCCATTGTAGCCAGGTAGTGCCCCCCCCATTGTAGCCAGGTAGTGCCCCCCCATTGTAGCCATGTAGTGCCCCCTCTGTTGCCAGGTAGTGCCCCCTCTGTTGCCAGGTAGTGCCCCCCCATTGTAGCCAGGTAGTGCCCCCCCTGTTGCCAGGTAGACCCCCCCCCTTTTAGCCAGGTTGTGCCCCCTATTTTAGCCAGGTAGTGCCCCCCCATTGTAGCCAGGTAGTGCCCCCTCTGTTGCCAGGTAGACCCCCCATTGTAGCCAGGTAGTGTCCCCCCATTGTAGCCAGGTAGTGCCCCCTCCATTGTAGCCAGGTAGACCCCCCCATTGTAGCCAGGTAGAGCCCCCCTATAACTAATAAAAATAAAATAATAAAAGCCACTTACCTCACCAGTCTCTTGCAGCTCCGGAGTAATCTCAGCGTCGCAGGGGAGTGAGTGCAGCCGTGCGTCACTTCCCCTGCGACGCTGACCTGTATGTACAGTGCACACCGGCGCCGTACATACAGAGGGAGGAGGGAGCGATCCCTCCTGCCTCCTCCCTGCACAGCTGACTGACTGTGCGGCTGCGGCCGCACAAGTCAGTGACACTCGCAGGGCGGGTGAGCGGCCGCTGCGGACGCTTCACCCGCCTGTAGGAGCGGCCCGGGGGCGCCCGAGTAGCGCACCTGCGCGACTCTGGCGCCGCGGTCCCCCCGCTGCCTGCTGGCGGTGGGAGGAAAGCCAACTCTGCCGGGAGGGCGGGGGGGGGGGACCCCCATTAGCGGGACCCACCCCCCAAAAAAACGGGAGAAATATATATATATACACACACACACACTAGTATAGAATGCTATAATTTATTCATGGAAAAATAAGACATCCCCTGAAAATAAGACGTAGTACATCTTTAGGAGCAAGAATGAATATAAGATGCTGTCTTATTTTCGGGGAAACATTGTAGTGTCACCATAAGAGGTGCTGTGTCTGGGGACAAGCAGATGGGCTCCATAGGTGGATCTCCTGGAAGTAGCTATTGGTGTGAAATGTCAGAGGGTGTGGAGAGACTGTCATCAGAATTTTGACAAAGGTCAATCGTTGCATTGTGGCCAGATGAGCCACGCAAGTACTTACTGCATCCCCCGTCTGCTTAGTAATAGTAGACAACTGACAGCCGTTGTCTGTTGTGGTTTGGGCGTCTATAGTGGTCTCTGTGTCACGGAATACTTACATTTCTCCACCTTTGCTTTGAGTGTTTTGTAATTGGAGCAATATTTGCTTAAGAGTCATGATGATATTTTTAGACAGGGTAGATTTTGTTCTGCGACTTTTCCTCCTTGTTTTCAGTGAGACTTTCATTGGCATCTATTAAATATGCCTAAAAATAGCAGAATACCATTTTTTGTACTGGATATGTTAACGGAAAATTAAATTGTCTAAAAGCAAAGTGGAAGCTGATGTCATGAGGAAATTGGTAACTCATTGCTAAATACATACAAAGTAAATAAGCAAACCTAGTCACTGCATCATTGTATGTGGAGGAAACTCTTAAAGGACAAGAGTGATTTATAATCTTTATTTATAATATAAATCTTTTAGTTTTTATTCATTTACGTCAAGTATCTTTTACGTTTTTTAAAACTTTATTGACCAAACGGATTTAGCCATCACTTTTTTGCATCATTTAAACCAATGTTTGTGTAGGTAAAAGTATAAATCATAAGTAGCGTCTAAGAGGAATAAAGTACACAGCAGATTCTAAGTTAGATTTCAGTTTGATATCCCAGTATATTCCCCCTGAAGTGGTTGGGGATTCTGCCTGTAAGTCGCATTCAGATGCTACTAAGGGCGCGTCCACACTGCACAGGACAAATAATATTTGTCCTGCTTTGCGGCCATCCCCCCGATGGCTTTTCTCCGCAATGAGCGGAGAACAGCCCTCCCCCCTCCCATTGAGGTGTTCATATTCCGTCCGGAAACCGGACGGAAGAATGAACATGCTCAATGTTTTTTGAGCGGCACAACGGAAAACCCGTGGAGTGGGGACTGCTGCACGGGTTTTCCATAGAGCACAATTGTGCTCATTTTCGGCAAGTTTTTCAGGCGGTCTGAAAAACCGCAAACCGGCTGAAAAACCGGCTGAAAACCCGTGCCGTGGGGACATGCCCCAATGGAAATCCACATAGCAGAACAAAGATAGGATGACTTGACATAGTGCCATTTAATGGGCTAAATCCATGTTCGAAACTGTTGCATGCAAAATTGACATCTGTGGTAGAAATCCACATGTATACCTTGAATTATTCTACAAATTCTGTAATGGGTTCTTCATATGTGCCGTGTGAACATTGCCTGACACATTTCCTGGTATTGGAATTCATACTATAACAGACTTTACTTTACAATGTACTATTAGGATATCACAAAGAAAGGGTCCTAGCTTGGGATCGCACCTAAGAGCAGATTCGGAGGGCCAAGGGCGTATCTATAGGGGGTGCAGAGGTAGCAGTCGCTACTGAGCCCTGCAGCCTGAGGAGGCCTAAAAACCCTCCTGCCACATAAGGAGATACCAGAATTGTAAGTGGCACATGGCAGCTGGGGGGCCCATTTCACTTTTTGCACTAGGGCCCCTGAACTTCAAGTTACACCTCTGATGAGGGCAGCTTTCACTCTGGTAATCTTGGATCATCTATTACTTTTGGTGGATGTGGGCTGTCTACTTATTACACGTATGACCATTACTCCAAATGGCGATCATGTATGTCTTCATTATCAAGTGTTTTGCTCACTAAATTAGTTAATAGGGATTTGCAACAATCAGCCACAGGTGATGTGAATAACAATGATTATCTTGTGACACTGGCTTCTGCCCAGTGAACAGTCAGTTCTTGAAGTTGATGTGCTGGATGTAAGAAAATTAGCAGTCAGTTGCAGTCTTCTTGCAGGTGTTGGTTTTGAATATGTGTCGCCAACATGTGAATTAAACTTGAGAAAAAAATTCAGTTTTTGTGCTTTTAATAGGATCCTGCTTCTACCTCCATTTATAAAGATAACATACACCTGTATTTATAACATAGGTAACATAGTCATAATGCAGCTACTATCTGTTTACATAAAGGTAATATACAGTCAAAGTGTTGCTACTGTCTGCATTTATGGAGGCAACATAGCTAAAATTATATGCATATTAATACAGATTACATTGAATGGTCTATTAGGGCATGAATACAGACAAACCACTTACTATTGTATACTGGATCTTTTCTTTATTATGAAGAATGGTAAGCAGAGAGCAAATGTTATGACTATGTTCTAACAAATTGATTCTTATACAAGTTCTGAAGCCCTTGTGCATGCTATAGAAAAACTTAAAGGGGTTTTTCTATTTGGCAGTCTCTTTTTTCTACATGTAAGCTGTCACAGAAATAGCCCAGGCTTGCCTTTCATCTGGAGGGGAACTCAAGACTTTACCAAGGCAGGCCTGTGTTAACACAGTGCCAAGGAGGAAAAACATCTCCAGTGATCTTAGAGAAGCAACTGTTGCTATTTAAGTGTTATAAAGCCATTTTCAAACAATGTGCAGTGCAAGAAGATTATTCACAAGTAGGACGCATTCATGAAAGTTGCCAACCTTACCGTCAATGGATGTCCCAGCAAATTCACTCTGAATTGCAAATAAAGAAGAAAAAAAAAACATGCTACAGTTAGCATGTTAAATGTTCAAGTTGACAATAGTACAATAGTACAGTTAGAAAAAAGACTGAACAACTATGGTAATTTTTGCCTAAACATGAAATGGCAACATGGCTTAAATTGGTCGTTCATCTAGTTTTATTTAAATACATTTTTTACTGCTGCTGTAGTGACTACTCACATTTGTAGTCAGCCCCACTGTAGCAATGCCGCCACTGCTAGTCTGCATGGGTCTTTCTTTTATTAACTTCCTAGTCCTGGCACTTGAAAGGTCACTGCTGCAGCCACTGAACAGCTGATCGGTGATGTCAAGGAATGCCAAGTGACCACTGTAGTCAATCAGCATTTGCAGTGATGTCGTTCTGATTGCCAGAATCAGGAAGTCAATAGAAAACACAGGGAAAGGATTGGCAGTGACAATGCTGGGACAGTGGGGATTATAAAGGAATGTTTTTTTAGTTTATTTTTTATTTAACAATAGCAGCAACAATAATAATTCATTGAAGTAAAACTAATCCCTTTAAGTCGGCAGAGTTATATCTTGAACAATGTCTTTGGACTTGCAAGTCCAAAGTGGAGATGTTTGATCATAAACACCTCATGCTTACTGTTAAGCATGGTGGTGGAGTGGTAATGATTTGGGCTTGTTTTGCAGACACTGGAACCAGGCATTCTAGAGTTAAATGAGAGGACATCTATCCAACAGTTAAAACTTGCCCAAAACTGGGTCAGGCAACAGGACCCAGTAAATCTGTATCCAAAAAGCAAACCAGCTCATCTGATAACAGTACTTAGGTCCCACAATCCAAATTTGCTGCACAGGTAGACTGACACTGATAATCCATGAAAATGGCAGACTTTATTTAAAAAAAAGTTCAAAACAACCACATACAGGTGCTTCTCAATAAATTAGAATATTAGCCAAAAGTTATTTTTTTCAGTAATTCAAATAAAAAAGTGAAACTCATATATTATATAGAGTCATTACATACTGAGTGAACTTTTTCAAGCATTTATTTATGTTAATCTTGATGATTATGGCTTACAGCCAAGGGAAACCCAAAAGCATTATCTCAGAAAATTAGAATAATTAACCCAAAACACCTGCAAAGGCTTTCTAAGCGTTTTAAAAGACCCCTTGTCTGATTCAGTAGACGACACAATCATGGAGAAGACTACTGACTTGACAGATGTCCAGAAGGCAATCATTGACCACTCCACAGGGAGGATAAGCCACAAAATGTCATTGCCAAAGAAGCTGGCTGTTCTGAGTGCTGTATTAAAGCATATTAATGTAAGTTTGAGTGGAAGGAAACAGTGTGGTAGAAAAAGGTGCACAAGCAACTGGGATAACCGCAGTCTTGATAGGATTGTTAAGAAAAGGCCATTCAAAAATTTGGGGGAGATTCACAAGGAGTGGACTGCTGCTGGAGTCAGTGCTTCAAGAGCCACCACACACAGATGTATCCAGGACATGGGCTACAAGTGTCGCATTCCATGTGTCAAGCCACTCATGACCAATAGACAATGCCAGAAGCGTGTTACCTGGGCCAAGGAGAAAAAGAACTGGACTGTTGCTCAGTGATGGTTTGAGGATCCATGTCATCTGCTGGTGCAGGTCCACTGTGTTTTATCAAGACCAAAGTCTGTGCAGCCGTCTACCAGGAAATGCTTCCCTCTTCCGACAAGCTTTTTGGAGATGGAATTTTCATTTTCCAGCAGGACTTGGCACCTTTCCACACTGCCAAAAGTACCAATACCTGGTTTAATAATCACAGTATCACTGTGCTTGATTGGCCAGCAAACTCGCCAGACCTTAACCCCATAGAGAATCTATGGGGTATTGTCAAGAGGAAGATGAGAGACACCAGACCCAACAATGCAGACGAGCTGAAGGCTGCTATCAAAGCAACCTGGGCTTCCATAACACCTCTGCAGTGCCACTGGCTGATCGCCTCCAAGTCACGTCACATTAATGCAGTCATTGATGCAAAATGAGCCCCAAGTACTGACTGCTTTCACTGTACATACTTTTCATTTGGCCACCATTGCTGTATTCCCAAATTTTTTACAGTTGGACTTACATAATATTCTTATTTTCTGAGATAATTACTTTTGAGTTTTCCTTGGCTGTAAGCCATAATCATCAAGATTAATTTAAATAAACACTTGAAAAAGTTCACTCTGTAATGACTATATAACATGTGAGTTTCACTTTTTGAATTGAATTACTGAATAAAAAACTTTTGGCTGATATTCTAATTTATACTGAGAAGTACATGTATGTGATTTTATCTAAACATCTAACGCATTTCAAACTCCATCAAGTCCTTAATCATAGCTACTATTGAAATCACAGAAAGTCAAAAATAGTTAACTGTAGTCTAGAGCTCAACCTTAACATCAACATATTAAAAACAATAAAACATTTCAATAGTCCAGTATCGGGTCTTAATTTATGTTTTATTCCTTTCGGAAAACTTCCCAACATTAATATCCACCAGCAAATCTACAACAGAATGGCTGAAAATGAAAAAAAAAATAAAGGTGTTGCAATGGACCAGTCAAACCCCAGAACTCAACTTGGTTGAAATGCTGTGGTGGAGCCTTAAGACAAAACAAGCGAATGCCCCACAACCTCAATGAGCTGCAGTAACGTTGTAATGAAGGGATAGCCAAACTTCCTTCAGATGTGAGAGATTTTTAACCTCATAAAGAAAATGATTACTTCAAGTTATTGCTGAAAGGTGGTTTTACTATCTATTGATTCTAGGGGTGTACTTAATTATTGTGTGCATTTACATTGTGATAATTCTTAGTGCATGTAAATTCTAATGATTTTTGCAAAACTGTTTAGGAGCTTGCAGGATAAGCATCTCATCAAAGTAGAGTTGAGACTCTTTTGAGGCATTTACTATGCATTTGGCTATACCCATTTTAATCTGAAGATATTTTTCAGGCTGACACCTATTCCGGAGCAAATACAGACAGTAAAGAGTCCCTGTGCAGGAACAGTATTTCGTTCCCTTGTTATCCTGTATCTAAATTTAGAGCATCCCCCTATGTCTCTTTAACAATCTTTCAGTAATTTTTAGTCTTGAAATGTGATAACTTATATAGTCTTTATCAGGTACATCAGGTACAGGTACAGGGAGGAGAGCATAATAGAGTAATGCTGTCACAGAGGCACACAGAGATGATGCTCGCTGTATAGTGAGTGTTTTATCTCACGTCAGTGCTGGATTCACAGCTCCACTGCCTAATGTCCTACATGCTGCTACTTGTGAGTGTCTCTTACGTTCCCGTCCTGACGGTCCTCTTCGCCATAGATACCTATGGGCAGCTGGAACCTGACTCGTACCTTGTCTCCTGTGCAGGCCTGCTTCAGTTAGTAATTAATAAGAGAGTGCACAGATAAGACAACGGGAGGGGGAGGAAAAGAGACTGAAAAGCATTTTTTCTTGTTTTTGCTTGTACTGTTGGCTTATGGAAAGTTATTTTAAACTGAAGGTTTTCTCTACCAAATGCTTTGAAGCTTGTCCACATGGGGTATGTTGACACGACTAAATAGCAGGCGTATAACAGCGCATACTGTGCGCGCCGCTGTATGCCCGCCACTTCAGAGGGACGCGCTGGCCAGCGTGTACCTCTGAGGCCTCTCACTGACATTCATTGTCCCCAGCGCGTAATTGCTGGGAAGAATTGACATGTCAGTTTTTTCCCCAAGCGCATATTGTGAGTCGGGGGAAAGAGTAGGTAATCTAAACTAGAGCTATGAATTACCGTAATGTCGGCCCGTACTCGGGCTTATTAAAGCGTAATTACGCGTGAAAGTATTGACCGACATTAGAAGGTTGGTAACATGACGTCCTAGCGTATAGATGAGTATTTAGCGTTATGATGCAAGCCAGTATATAGTTACAAAAATATATTAATTTTTATTGTGATAAGAAAATATAGAAAAGCCAGGATAGGTGCCGTACCGAAACTGCGTCGGTCTGTTTCGCAGAGCATCGGCTGCAAACTGTGAGTCGCGAATGGCTGCATTTAACAGTATGTTATTGGTTCTATTACTTTTACTGATTACATAAAGATTATATTTTAGTAGGAGTAGCACAATATGTAGCGACTGATACACTACGATTTTAACCATGTTCTAAATAAAGCTGCAAGCACCGATATATTTTATCTTTTAAACGAGTTGCCGGATACATTTTTTTCTTCATTGAACTTTAGGTCCCGCTTCAGAACCTTTTTCCGTGCAACCACCTCAATCTAAACAGGCGAGCTGAAATTTTGCTATTTTTTGATTTATTTGAAACTGATCCATTGCAGTTTCTTGGCTTTATTATCAAATGGAAAGCCGTGATGCAAATGTGAACAGAGATACCTGGATATATTAGATTTTAGCCCTTGGACATAATACAAAAATGATAGTAAAAGTGAAACTTGAAAAATGAAACATGGTTACCTGCCGTTTTACTGAAAATCCTTTTGGTTTCACAGCTTTGTATTATGCTCAGCTTCACTTATTTCTTACCTGCAAGCCACTTAATTAGTTGTTTGATGCCGGTGTGGACTGATGAATCACACTTAATCAGAAAAAGTTAAATATTAATAATAGAGTATGTCATGGTGGCTTAGAACATGGATGTCTCCTACTGAGTTGACCTTTCAGAGAACGCCTTTCTTTTAATGAAGATTGTGGCCTCCATCAGGAAAAGAGATCATGCTGAGAAGTGGTGATGCTGTGTGCTGACTTTAAATGGCTGGCTGTAAGGTGCAGAGACTAAGCTGTGCTGGAACATAGGAGTGGTGCTTCCTGTCTGGCACGGGAAAGTCTCACATTGCGTTCTAAAAATATACCACCTAAACAGGAACGCCCATACCTTCAGTCAGATTCTGGACTGGGAACGTGGAATAAATGGAGACATCTCATTAGTTTATTGCATACAGGAGAAAGAAAGCTAAAAAGATTTTATCCATAGAAAGTTGTCCATATTTACCTTTGGACTAGAAGATGTTTTGTGGTTCTTTTCACTGTATTATAGTTTGAGTTTCAAGATGTTGTCTGCTTTATGCAAGCCCTACTTGTCAGTAAACCGATCCCAGAGCTCTCACTGCTAGGACCCTATGTGGGGAAACCTGACAGTCAGGACTGTGGAGTCGGCAAGCCAAAGCCCTGACTCTGACTCCTCAATTTCCCAAACCTCCGACTCCTGATTCCGACTCCTGACTCCGACTCCTGACTCCCTCATACACGGCGCATGTTTAAGTGATAACTTTACTGTAGTAAAATGGTAACATCAGGCTGTTTATCACCTTATGATACAATAATCAAGCTATTTAGGTAGAACAGACACTGACAAGCAAAAGGGTAAACATAAACCCAGTTAAAAAATAACTTTTACTTGATATGCATTAAAAATGCCCTTGCACCCAAAACATATGGGCGGATTCATCATCACTGAGGCATCGAATAGAACACATCACTGCTAAGTATCTCTCTGTATTATCTTGTAAACGCCGTTGCAATAGTCTTTGTGGATTGATGTTCAGTTGACCCCTGATGAACCCTGTATAATCTTTGTTTGGGGGAAACGTGTCGGGTGATGAACAAAAAATGGTGTTGTATCTACTAAGGACAAGATAGCATGACTAAATGATTTTAAGAAATTATCTTTTTGTTTCTCCTGGATTGTTTTGATCTTGTACTGTTATCAAGAGATTGTGATTGAGAGTTAAAGCTCTTCAGTACCCATTTAGGGATTATATCTCGTTACTTTGGTGCTGATCTAGGGGTGTGCTCTCATTAGGTGGGGCCGCTCCTTTCGGGGCGATTACTCTGCTGAAGGGGGCATTTTCATCCCTGGTTTTAGCACCTTTGTTTAGTCTATCTAGGACGAGAGGGACCGAGGTTTATTCTAGGAGACTATTATGGTGTTTTGGGTGTAAGGGCATTTTTAATGCATATCGAGTAAAAGTTATTTTTTAACTGGGTTTATGTTTTCACTGTGAATTTCGGCTATTATATTTAACCCAAGTAGGTCACTACTTGGGTGAATGAAAATGGGATTCTAAAGTTGCCAACCCATTTAAGTGACCTTATTAAAGTTAATGGAAAAGTTTTTCTACTATCCAATGTGATTTCCTTTTGACTCTTGCGTTTTGTCACATGTTTTGTGTATCTCAATATAGAATAATAACACTGTCCTGTGTGCTACAAATAAGCAAACAAATTAAAAGATTATAGAAAAATATTGTTGGTGAGAGGTGTTACCAACCTGTTTGTAGTGATCTTAAGGTTAGGTCCACACAGCATATGACAAAAACCGACGGAAAGCTGACTGTTTTTTCTCCAATGCACAACCGCGACTTTTCTCACTGTTTTTGCTAAAGCTGCTGTCGGTTTTCGTTTCTTTGCCATCAGCCCATACAATCAATTGTATGGGAAACCAACAGCAAAATGCAAAACGCTGGCGGATTATACAGCATGTTCCTAAATCTGCCGGCGACAGAAAGTGTAGACTACAGGTTGTATTTTCTATCAAAGCTTATGGGCTGGATAAAAGGTCAGGTTTTCAGCGGTTTCAAAATACTAAAACCGCCAAAAATCCGACCTTTTTTTCGTGTGCTGTGTAGACCTACACTACTGTTCAAAAGTTTGGGGTCAAATTTCTTTATTTTTGAAAGAAAAGCACATTTTTTTTTCAATGAAGCTAACATTAAATGAATTAGAAATACACTCTATACGTTGTTAATGAGGTAAATGACTATTCTAGCTTTCAAATGTCTGGTTGTTAATGCAATATCTACATAGGTGTATAGAGGTCCATTTCCAACAACCATCACTCCAGTGTTCTAATGGTACATGGTGTTGCTAACTGTGTAAGAAAGCTATTGGATATTTTGAACACCCTTGAAAACCCTTGTGCACGTATGATAGCACAGCTGAAAACAGTTTTGCTGATTAGAGAAGCTATAAAACTGACTTTCTTTTGAGCTAGTCGAGAATCTGGAGCATTACATTTGTTGGTTTGATTAAACTCGTAAAATGGCCAGAAAAAGAAAACTTTCATGTGAGACTCGACAGTCTATTCTTGTTCTGAGAGATGAAGGCTATTCCATGCGAGAAATTGCCAAGAAACTGAAGATTTCCTACAACGGTGTGTACTACCTTCAGAGGAGAACACAAACAGGCTCTGACCAGAGTAGAAAGAGAAGTGGGAGGCCCCGCTGCACAACTGAGCATCAAGACAAGTACATCAGAGTCTCTAGTTTAAGAAATCGACACCTCACAGGTCCTCAACTGGCAGCTTCATTAAATAGTACCCGCAAAACGCAAGTGTCAGTGTCTACAGTGAAGAGGCGACTCCGGGATGCTGGCATTCAGGGTCGAGTTGCAAAGAAAAAGGAAAAGATTAATATGGGTTAAAGAACACAGACATTGGACAGAGGAAGATTGGAAAAAAGTGTTATGGACAGACGAAACAAAGTTTGAGGTGTTTGGATCACACAGAAGAACATTTGTGAGACGCAGAACAACTGAAAAGATGCTGGAAAGTGCCTGACGCCATCTGTCAAGCATGCTGGAGGTAATGTGATGGTCTGGGGTTGCTTTGCTGCTGGTAAAGTAGGAGATTTGTGCAAGGTAAAAGGGATTTAGAATAAGGAAGGCTATCACTCCATTTTGCAACGCCATGCCATACCCTGTGGGGGGCACTTAATTGGAGCCAATTTCATCCTGCAACAGGACAATGACCCAAAGCACACCTCCAAATTATGCAAGAACTATTTAGGGAAGAAGCAGGCAGCTGGTATTCTATCTATAATGGAGTGGCCAGCACAGTCACCAGATCTCAACCCCATTGAGCTGTTGTGGGAGCAGCTTGACCGTATGGTACGCAAAAGTGCCCATCAAGCCAATCCCACTTGTGGGAGGGGCTTCTGGAAGCATGGGGTGAAATTTCTCCAGATTACCTCAGCAAATTAACAGCTAGAAGCCAAAGGTCTGCAATGCTGGAATTGCTGCAAAGGGAACATTCTTTGACGAAAGCAAAGTTTGAAGTAGAAAATTATTATTTCAAATAAAAATCATGATTTCTAACCTTGTCAATGTCTGGACGATATTTCTATTCATTTTGCAAATCATTTGATAAATAAAAGTATGAGATTTCAGGGAAAACACAAAATTGTCTGGGTGACCCCAAACTTTTGAACGGTAGTGTAGCTTAAATCCAAGGCCAAAAAAAAACACGTAAAGAAAAAAGAGACATAGATAGAGGAAGGCAACACTCCCATGAGACAAGAGACAGTTTTTATCATCTTTGGGAAAAAATTCCTTCTTGCCTCCAAATACAGCAGTTTAAAATCAACCCAATTGCTAGAAATCTAGTAATCATAACATGTAACGTTATAAAATTCAAGAAATGCATCAAAGCCCTTGAAAACTCATTTATGGAGTTCACCATTAACAGTTCCTCTGACAGAGAGTTACATATCTCACTGCTTTTACATTAAAGAATCCCTCACTCATGTTAGTTTAGAAACCTTCTTTCTCCTAGACAGAGAGGATGACCCTTATTAAAGTTACAGTACTGGGAAGAAATAGATCATGTGAGAGATCTCTGTGTTTACATTTGATATATCTACACATTTCAATGAGGTCGTCACTTAGTTGTTTTTTTTCCGGACTAATAGCCCTAATGTTCATAAAATTTCTGTCCGCTCTTGATATGCTCAGTTTAGGCATAACTTCCAGAGTAGCACGCACAACAGCTGCTATGGGGCTGAACAATTAGGGTACATAAATATGACGAGTAAAATTTACTCATCGGATTCTACTATTGAAGACTTCTTTGGATGATGCAGTACTTGGTACATGGTATTGCATGTGGATTTAGGGTCGCATTTTTTACTCATGGTTTACAGTCAGAAATGAGTTACCCATTTATTTTCATGTAGTTTTGGATGCAAATCCACATTAAAAAGCACATATAAGTGTTTTGGACATGTTTTACACAAGGTTTTTAACCATCTCCATTGACATCAGTAGTAAATTTGTGTTTTCTCTGTGGAATACGACCAAAGAATGAAAATATGCTGAAAATACTCGTTGTATGAACTACTACGCATATTTTCTATTGATGTCAGGGGGAATGATTTGTTTTCGGTTTAAGGGTATGTTCACACGATGTACTGCGGCGCATATAGTGCACGGCGCAGTACATTGTGCCTTTTGGGAGCTTGCGCTAATACGCGCATACTCCCGCAGAGCGTGGGGGCCGGCAGCTCGCCGTCCCCGTTGACATTCATTACTCGCGGTGCATATTCGCCGCGAATAATTGACATGTCACTCTTCTCCCTGCGCGTACAATACGATCGTATTGTACGAGTGGGGGAACGAGGCGTAATCCATAGTTCTCTATGAGAACTATAGATTACCGTAATTTCGGCGCGCATTTAGCCCGTATTAGAGCGCAAATACGTGGCGAAATGCGTGCCAATTTTACGTCATGTGAACGTAACCTTAGGAGAATATTTCAAGTTGGAATCCATGTGGATTCCGATTTGAAATACATGTTGTGTGGACATAGTGTTAGGGGGCCCATTTCTACTTACTAGTGAGATGCATTTAGGAAGGACTATGGACAACAGAAGGGGGCATGGACTGAACTATAAATCTTTATTTAGTAATTAATACTGGCACGTACCGTATTCTTCCCACGTCTATCTCCTTACATTTATTGATGTTATATCTCATTTGCTACTTCTGGGCTCAAGCGTCCAACTAATTCACACATGTTTCCAACACCCCACCAGTTCATTGTGATACTCAAGTATGACATCTGGTAGAAACCCTTCAAACATTGTACCCAATAGAGGTTAAACTTGCAGGCCTATAGTTTTTTTTCCTCACTTTTTAAACCCTCTTTGAATATTGGCCCCACATTTTCGATGTGAAAGTCCTGTGGAACTGACCTGGTCTTTATAGAATCCTGGTCTGTATTTATTTACATTACATTGATTAGCTTTAAAGAAGTAGACAATAGTAAATAAAGACTATTAACATTTACATTGCTTTTTTCATTTTGCTTTTTTCAGAGTTAGGAGCAGATCTATCTCCTCTTTGTGTACACAAGTCTCTCTGGCTAGTTGCCACCTCTCTCTGCTTTTACAGGCTGGAGCAGAAGTGAGGGTGATGATTTACTCCCTGCTGTAATTTTTTTATCTTGAAATACAGAGCTCATTTACATTACTTCCTGACCAGTTTTAACTCTTTTAACCCCTTAAGGACCCGGGTTTTTTTTTTTGGTGACACGTTTGTTTTTCCCTCCTTGCCTTCTGAAACCCATAATTTTTTTATTTTTCCACTACATAGACACATGAGGGCTTTTATTTTGTGGGACAAGATGAAACTTTCTAATGGTGTTATTCACTATACTATTAGAATTTTCGGGGAAAACCCGCAAAAAAATTTCCAAGTGGGACAAATTGTGAAAAAAATGTATTTTCGACATTTTGCGGGGGTTTTGCTTTTATGGCGTTAATCTTGGGTAAATACAATGTGTTATCTGTATTCTACGGGTTTTGTTACACATTTTGGCAATACCAAACATGTGGGGTTTTTCCGTTATGGTTTGGAAACCGTAAAATAATTCCAAAATTTTCTATTTTTGAAATTTGCGCCACGGCGCCATTTTGTGCGACAATAACTTTTTTGTACTAACACCTCCCGGACGTCATGAGGGGCAGTTTTTGCAGGCTGAAGTGTACTTTTTATCGCTAGCAGTTTGGAATTCATGCGACTTTTTTGATCATTTTTTATTCCATTTTTTGAGTGACTTTTAAAATGACCAAAAAATGCAATTTTGGCGTTTTGGAATTTTTTTCTTCTACGGTGTTCAGCGTACGGAAAAATGATGTTATATTTTTATAGATCGGACTTTTTCGGACGCGGCGATACCAAATATGTGTAACTTTTTTATTATTTTAATGATTTTATTTGTAAAATGGGGGAAGGGGGGTGATTTGAACTTTTAAATACTTTTTTTTGTACTTTAAAACTTTATTATTTTTTTTTTTTTACTGTAACATTTAGTCCCCCTATGGTGCTTGACCACTAGGGGGCGCGATTGTTAATACAACCTAATGCATTGCATAGGCAATGCATTAGGGTGTACAAAGAAGGCGGTTTTCCCCACTTCCTGTCTGCGGGCGGAAGAGGGGCAAACCGGCCAGGGTAAGTGACGAGACCCTTTCACAAGGCTCCCCACCACCATGCCCGGTCATCGGATCGGCGCAGGTGCCGAGGGACCGTAACGATCGGTGCGCGGCAGCGTTTCGGCGTTCATTCAGACGCCGCGGCCATCTTTACCGCGGTGCCTGATGGGTTAACAGCGCCAGCGGGCGGAGCCACCCGCCGGCGCTGTAACTGCCGGGTGTTAGCGGCGATTAGCCGCTAACCCCCGGCGGCTGTTGCGGGGGGTTCGCGGAGCGATCCCCTGCAAAGCCCCTTAGCGGCCCTGGGACGTACTCATACGCCCAGGGTCGTTAAGGGGTTAAAGCTCTGTAACCTTGTACACTACAATTTACAAACCTCCAGTAGTCATGTCACCATATTAGGATCAGCTAGGAATAGCAGAGCTGATATTCAGTGGCTCTGTGAAACAGCATGGTGAGACAACATCTTTCATTGCAAAAAGGGAGTACAGTATCTCACAAAAGTGAGTATACCCCTCGCATTTTTTTAAAATATTGTATTGCATAGTTACATAGTTTGTCAGGCGGAAAAAAGACATATGTCCATCCAGTTCAGCCCATTTATTAAAGTGTTGCTAAAGTGTTAAAGTGTTGATCCAGATCAAGGCAAAACCCCCATGAGGTAGAAGCCAATTGTCCTCATGTTAGGGAAAAAATTCCTTCCTGACTCCAATCTGGCAACCCGGAATAAATTCCCTGATCAACGACCCCCCTCTAAAATCCCGGTCACTATAACTTGTTATATTACATCTAGAAATGTATCCAGCCCCTTCTTCGGAATCCTAGTCACTATAACTTTTTATGTTATCATGCTCCAGAAATGCATCCAAGCCCTTCTTGAACTCTGTTATTGAATTCACCATGACAATTTCCTCTAGCAGAAAGTTCCACAGTCTCACTGCTCTAACAGTAAAGAATCCCTTTCTATGTTTATGTAGAAACTTTCTTTCCTCAAGACGTAGAGGATGCCCCCTTGTTCTAGTTTACAGTCCGGGGTATAATTTATTTTTAAGAGATTCTATATTGCCCTTAATATATTTAAACATAATTTATTATGTCCCCCCGAAGCCGTCTTTTCTCTAAACTATATAACCAAACCCTTTGGCTAATCTTTTGGATATTGCAGTCCCCCCAAAGTCCTTTAATATTTTTGTTGCCGCCTTTGTACCTGTTCAAAACCCCCACAATGTCTCTCCTGTGCACTGGTGCCCAAGACTGTACAAAAATATTCCATGTGGGGTTAACCAGTGACTTGTTTTAGTGGGAGAATAATGTTCCCATCATGTGCATCTATGCCCCTTTTAAATACACCCCAAATGATCCTATTAGCCTTGGCAGCTGCTGCCTGAACTGGCTGCTACATTTTAAGTTTACTGTCCACTAGGATTCCAATTTCCTTCTCCATGTCACTTTAACCCAGTTTTTTTCCTTTTAAAACATATAATCATGTAATGGATTTTTCCTCCCATGTGCATAACCTTGCATTCATCAATGGTAAACCTCATCTGCCACTTTTTTGCCCAGGCCTCCAACCTATCCAATCCCTTTTGTAATAACACATTATCCTCCATTGTGTGGATTCCTTTACAGAGCTTAGTTTTCATCTGCAAAAAATCGATATTCTACTGTGCAATCCCTGTGTAGATCATTTTTGAGAATATTTAAGGATAGGGCCCAATCTGAGCACTGGGGCTACCCCATAGTAAAAAGGGATCCAGTCGGGAGTATGCACCATTAATTACCACCCTTTGTTTTCCCATCAGTGAGCCAGTTGCTTACCCAACTTGCAAAACCCTTTTCTCCCAGTCCAAGATTCTCATTTTACTTACCAAACCTTTTATGTGGAACAGATGAAATGCTTTAGAAAAATCCAAATATAAAGAACATCCAGTGCCTCACCCCCATCCAGTCTGGAACTAACCTCCTCATAGAAAACGATGAGATTGTCTGACAGGACCGATCTTCATGAAACCATGCTGGACGGCGTTATTTCATTTATTTTCAGTGAGATACTCCAGGATAGCATCTCTTAGAAAACCTTCAAACATTTTTACCCACAACAGAGGTTAACTTACCGGCCTATAGTTTCCAGGATCAATTTTTGACGCCCTTTTTGAATATTGGCACCACATTTGCTATGCGCCATTCCCTTTGGGGCATACCCGTTATTATTCAGTCCATAAATATTAAAAATAGGGGCCCAAACTAACACATTACTTAACTCCCTTAGGACACGCGGGTGTATACCGTCAGGGCCTGGGGATTTGTCTATTTTAATCTTCCTAAGGCGGGACAACACTGAAAATATGACACTTGGATACAATGTAAAGTAGTCAATGTGCAGTTTGCATAACAGTGGAATTTTGCTGCACCCTCAAAATAACTCAGCACACAGATATCAATGTCAACACCACTTGCAAGAAAAGTAGGTACACCCCTAACTGAAAATTGACAAATTGTGACCAATTTCCATTTTCCCTCCAAGATGTCATGTGATTCGTTAGTCTTCCAAGGTCTCAGGTGTAAGTGAGCAGTTGGTGTGTTAAAGGGGTTGTCTCACTACAAGGATTGCTTTTTATGTTAAAGATCTTGCAAAAACAAGTCACTTTGCAATATGTGTCCATTAACAGTGTCCTACCTATTCTGAGATATCCCCTCTAGTATGGGCTGCATCAGCTCCTCATGTTGCTATAGCTACAGACCTATTCAATCTCTCATGATAGGCTGCCAGTGCTGGTCACTATAGCTACAGACTTGGCTTCTACTGCAGCCCAGTAGAAGCCAGTGAACACGCCACTGAATTCAAAGTGAAACCAAGAAAACAGGACTGAGGTATGAGGAATCAATGTAGTGAGACAAGCCCTTTAAATTTGGTGTTATTGCTTTCACACTCTCTCATACTGGTCACTGGAAGTTCAGCATGGCACCTCATGGCAAAGAACTATCTGAGGATCTGAAAAAATTAATTGTTGCTCTACATATAGATGACTTAGGTTATAAAAAGATTGCCAACACCCTGAAACTGAGCTGCCGAACGGTGGCCAAGACCATACAGTGGTTTAAAATGACAGGTTCCACTCAGAACAGGCCTCACCATGGTCGACTAATGAAATTGTCTTTTTAAAATAGACGTATGAGTGCTGCCAGCAGCTGCAGAGGTTAAAGGGCCAGGGGTTCAGCCTGTCAGTGCTCATACCATACGCAGCACACTGCATCAAATTGGTCTGCATGGCTGTCATCCCAGAAGGAAGCTTCTTATAAAGATGATGCACAAGAAAGTCTGCAAACAATTTGCTGATGACAAGCAAACTAAGGACATGGATTGCTGGAACCATGTCCTGTGTTCTGAGACCAAGATAAATTTATTTGGTTCAAATGGTGTCATGCATGTGTGGCGGCAACTAGGTGAGGAGAACAAAGATAAGTGTGTATTGCCTGTTGTCAAGCATGGTGGTGGGAATGCCATGGTTTCGGGCTGCATGAGTGCTGCCGGCTGTGGGGAGCTACAGTTAACTGAGGGAACCATGAATGCCAACATGTACTGTGACATACTGAAGCAGAACATAATACCCTCCCATTTTCACTTAGGGGTGTACTCACTTTTGTTGCCAGCCTTTTAGACTTTGATGGCAGTGTGTTGAGTTATTTTGAGAAAACTTTGAGACTCCCCGGTTCACCCTATTTTGATCAAAAGATGTTTAAGCTGCCCACGACTTTCAACGTGAAACTCAAATCGGGCAGTCCTATCTATCTTTACCTCTCAATCGAGCCAATCAGGCCTCCCCTGGGTCAACCGACCTCCATTATTCAGAGAGAAAAAATAAAAAACACCCAACTTTCAAAGCCCGCCCTTCTTATGACAGCCGTGAGAGTGGGCCGGGACAGAAACACAAAAAGGAAGCACCCTTTCCTTCCATATAGGTTAAAATCAATGTACACCGAGTATAACGTATCTTTCTGCACACAAAACATTTTCTGAAAAAAAGATGCAAACCTGGGTGCCACCGGCAGGGCCGCGGCACACATGTAATTATACATGTACGCACACAGACCGCCGCCAGCGGCACATTTCTGCAAAAAGGGCAATACACAACGTGGAAATCCCTAAAGAAGCATTTAGCTATTATCATACATAAAAAACTTTTGAACTCTCTTTTCAAATTTTTAAAATAAAAAGGGAAATGTTTTAAGCCGCCCACAACTTTTCAACTTTGTCCAAAATGGGGGCATCCTATCCATCTTTACCCCCAAATCGAGCCAATGGGGCCCCCCCGGGGTAAACCGACCTCCTTTATTCAAGAAAAAAAAATAAAAAAACCCAACCTGCAAGCTCCCCCTTTTTTGGACAGCCGTAGAGGGGGCGGGGACAGAAACACAAATGGAAGCCCCCCTTTTTCCCTTTCCCATATGGTTAAAAAACAATGTACACAAAATAAAACTATTTTCTGCACCAAAACATTTCTGAAAAAACGTATGCAAACCTGATGATGATGCAAAAAAGCCCAAACAATTTGCTGAAAACAAACAAGAAAGGGATTCTGGGGAAAACCATGCCCTTGGTTCTGGCCCAAAGAAAAAATTTTTTTTTGGGTTTCAAATGGTGTCATCATGTGTGGCGGCAATAGGTGAGGAGAAAAAAGATAATTGGTATTGCCGTTGTCAACCCTTGGGGGTGGGAATGCCAGGGTTTTTCAGGCGCACGGTGCTCCCCGGGTGTGGGGGCTACATTAACTGGGGGAACCATGATGCCAACATGTACTGTGACAAAAGAACAGAACATAATCCCCTCCCATTTCACTTAGGGGTGTACTCACTTTTGTTCCAGCCTTTTAAAACTTTTGGGCGTGTGTTGAGTTATTTTGGGGGCACAACAAATTTACATGTTATACAACTAAACAATGCTACTTTAAATTGTTAAAGTGTCTATCTTCGCTGTTGTCCCATAAAAAAATTAATAAAAATTTTACAAAAAGTGGATACATACGTAATGGCATCGGGAAAATGCAATTTGTCCATTTCAATCTTTTTAATCCAGCTTTGCTCTTCTTCCGTGAAAGTCGGGACTTTTTAATTAGAGTTTACTTTATCTATCTACAATTCACCTGACATTTTATTTTTTTCTGTGAATACAGTGGGAAAAAATGTTTTAAGTTGAATATTTTATTTGACATTTAGCCAAATGCAGCCTATTTAAAATAAAAAAAAGTTATACCCACGTCACTCATTACCTGTATTATTTGCACCTGTTTGAACTCGTTAACTGTATAAAAGACACCTGTGCACACACTCAATAAATCCCACTCCAACCTCTCCACCATGGAAGACCAAAAACGTCTAAAACACCGGAACAAAACTGTAACCCACAAGGTGGGATGGGCTACAGGACAATAGGCAAACAGCTTTTAGAAAGGCAAAAACTGTTGGGCCCCAAATTTTTAGAAAATGGAAGAAAACAAGATACTGTCAAACTCCTTGGCTCGGGGGCCATGCAATTCTCGCCTTGTGGGGTAGGGGGGGATTTGAGAAAGGTCCGGGGGAAATTGCCCAAACTACACGGGGGCCTGGTCAAGACCCGAATAGAGCGGCAAACCACAGTTTCACACTAGCCCACTTTGGTTAAAAAACCCTCAGTACACGCAATGGCCCCTGCTCATGCCACACATGTCCAGGCCCTTTTTAATTCACCAATGATCCGAGGGGCATGGGAAAGGTCTGTGGTAGATGAAACAAAAAAACTTTTTGGCATCAACTTTTACCGCCTGTTTGGAGGAAGAAAAGGTTGAACAACCCCCAAATACACTGTCCAACGTGAAGCTGGGGGGGGAAACACATACTTAAGGATGCTTTTTCAAAAGGGGCGAAGACTGCACCGTATTAAAGGGGGGATGGATGGGGGGCCCTGTTTGCGAGATTTTTTCCAACAACTTCCTTCCCTTAGTAAACATTGAAGGGGTCAGGGCTGGCCTAGCAGAAAAACCTGAAACACACAGCCAGGCAACTAAGGAGTGGCTCCTTAAAAGCATTTCAAAGTCCTGACGGGCCCCCCAGACCTGAACCCAATCAAAAAAAAAGTTTGGAGGGCTCAAAACCCCCGCGACTGCCTGAAAAACCCGAAAATTTGGAGAAAATCTGTATGGAGGAGTGTGCCAAAATCCCGCTGCATGTATCCCAAATTGGTCAAGAACTACAGGAAAAGTCTCCCGTAATGCAAACAAAGGTTTTTGTACCAAATATAAGTTCTTTTTTCTATTGTACAAATACCATTTCTTTCAATACAAGCAAAAATTTAAAAATTTTAAAAATCATACAATGTATTTTCTGGATTCATTTTTTTAGATTCTGTCTCACAGTTGAAGTGAGATAAAAACTATAGACCTCTCCATTCTTTGAAGGTGGAAAAACTTGTGGAACCGCCAGTGTATCAAATACTTATTTTCCCCACTGTAAACTCTATTTCTGTTTATCACCCTTCTATGTCACTCCCTCATTGGTTTTTAAAAAGATTTCTATCAATATTTTTATCTTTGCATCCTTTTTTATTTTCTGATTGTAGAATATGTCTGTTCTCTGCACATGGTTATGAAGACAGCCATATTTCTGAAACTGCCTATAATAGCATTCAAATATATGCTTTAATACAGCTACATGTACCAAAGGAGATTATAGACTGGAGCTGACTCATTGACTTCTATGAGAGAGTGTTGTGGGTGTGCTCCGCCTCCGGGAAAAAAATAATTGTACAGGGAGGGGGAGGAGGTGAGTTGTGACCATTGTCTATTGTGAATGGTGGATCCAGTGCTACTTATACATAGGTGTCATATTTCTCTGTAATCCGGCCTGTGATAATAATGAGGAGACTGGGAAAGGGGATCTATACAGAATAAGATGTATCAACATGATATTAGACTCAGTGGCTACTGTAAAAATTCAAAGATTTCTGGGATTGGTAAAACATAGAAAGTGACATGGAAAATGAAAATAAAAAGTATTACTATGGGTGACATGTCAGAAAAGTGGCGCTTCCATGCCAGATTTAAGGCGGATTAAATGAGTGTATAATTAATGCGCCTAAATAAATAAACATGATATAGAAAATACAGTGTCAACAGTTTTTTGGTGCAGAATACACCAAAAAAATGGCGCAGCCCTTATGGGACATGTCACCCTATGTTTTGAATCTTTGATTTCCCTGAAAACTCCTTTATTGTTTTCATTTTAGAAGCACATTACCCCTTTTATGTTTTTTTTTTTATTTCGATTTCTGGAAGGTACGCTTTTAGGGATCCTACAAAACTTAATGCCCAGGTCCTGCGACGCACGCCTCCTGTAATAATGCTGGACCAGTCTGGAGTCTTTTTCTGTGGAGAAACAGATCTTGTAAGCTAAAGTGGTTTTCTAATACTTTTAGTAAAAGTTTTTTAACCCTACATGCTAATACAAGACATTAAAGGGGTTTTGCCAAGAAGTGAGTTCCTTTTAACAGGCTGAATCCCCTCTTGAGGGTTTAAAAAAGAGGGGATTGTGTTTTGTGTTTAAAAAAACAAGTACCTCCTCTTGATGCATCACTCCACCCCCCATGCCCTCCTAACATTTCTTGTGTTGAGAAAATTTTTGGGTTAAACCACAGGGATAAAGATTTGTCACAGCTCCAGGTTTTTTTTTTCCCCCCTTGGCTTCTCAGGGAAAGCAGTGTTCTTTCATTTGTTCATGAACTGCTGCAGGGGTTGGGAGAAAGGCTGAGCAGGGTCAGCATGTTTACTCAGATAATTACATCACAACCGTGGATTTTTCTAACAAAAAGACCAGGATCTTTTCCCCAGTACATTTAAATCATTTCATGTTCCCTCCATCAGATAAGAATGCAAACAATGCAGCGTAGCCAAATAGCTCCTTTACTCCTGTGAATCTAATGTAAAAAGTCAGGAAACTAAGGGCATGTAAGGAAGGGTTTTCCTTTTTTTTTAAAAATAAAATTTAGAAAAAATGATTAAATACCATTTTGGAGGACCCCCGTCAACATTAGATTGTGGCAAAACCCCTTTACGTAACACTTACCTCTCCCCTGCTGGCTTTTCATCCATAACATCCCATTCAAGGCTCATGTGACAGGTGGTGTTTATGTGCCTGCATGTTTATTTCAGTGGAGAGAAGGTCTCAAACTCATCTTCCAGCAGCACAAAATGGTCAAGCATATTAAGATACAACTTGTCCTCTCAGCTTAACTAACATCTCTAACCTTATAGGCAAACATGGGAGAAAGCTGTTAGTTTAGCTGAGTGATTGAGGAAAAGCCGCGCAACAGCCTCCTCTCTCCCCGCCATGGCGGTTTCAGTACCTGGACTAATTTTGAGGGCGTTCTGGGTGGTAAGGGTATACTCTGAAATGCTGCAGCAGAATCAAGTAGCTGACAGGTTTCCTTAAAAGTTTCAGGAGATTTCAATATTAATCTAATTTAGGTAGAGAGCCTTAAAAGTTGTTTATACTCAATATTAGATTTTTTTTAAATCCCAAAAAATCAGTGTGATTTCTCTGCTGTACTTCTTATTATGCGTCATCTCATCATTAACCTAATACAGGGTGCTTATAGATTAAAAATGAGCACAGAATAAAAAAGCACATACAAATGCGACACTTCAAAGGTCATAAACATATTTAATACATCTTCACACTGCTTTTTTATTGAATTTGCTTTTTTATTCCCTGTGAATTATTGCATAGACTTTTGATGTACTGTATGCCAGTATGACCACCTGGTCAGAGATCTTAAGCAAGAGTAGATTAATATGCCTTTTATGCCAGTAACAGCTTTGACCCAGATACGCCTTTACAGCAGAACTTAGCCATTTGTGCAAGGTTGTGATGCATAAATATTCATATTTAGGAACATGTAAGTGCTTGAGGGTCAGACTGACCTGTGAGAAGTACATGGTGTATAGAAGGAACATGGTACATTCAATGGATTATCCAGGGTGTGAGAGTAGAGACTTGCTCTTAATTGTACAGTGTGCTGGAGGTATAACAGCTGCATAGCTATATATTAAAGGTTTCCCATAATACAGTGAAGGAAATAGTTATTTGATGTCTTGCTGATTGTGTAAGTTTGCCCACTGGCAAAGACATGAACAGTCTATAATTTTAAGGGTAGGTTAATTTTAACATTGAGGGGATAGAATATCCAAAATAAAAATCCAGAATTTCACGTTGTATAAATTATATAAATATACTTGCATTTTGCTGAGAGAAATAACTATTTGATTCCCTACCAACCATTAAGAGTT
Source organism: Phyllomedusa bahiana (assembly GCA_025379985.1). NCBI lineage: Eukaryota > Metazoa > Chordata > Amphibia > Anura > Hylidae > Phyllomedusa > Phyllomedusa bahiana. Next base: position 55,266 of record JAODAL010001861.1, read on the forward strand.
CTGGCTCCTACAGACCAGTTAGACGCTCCTAATTAACTTGTTACCTGCATTAAAGACAGCTGCCTTAAATAGTCACCTTTATAAGACTCCTGTCCACAGACTCAATTAAACAGTCAGACTCTAACCTCTACAACATGGGCAAGACCAAAGAACCTTCTAAGGATGTCAGGGACAAGATCATAGACCTGCACAAATTTGGAATGGGCTACAAAACCATAAGTAAGATGCTGGGTGAGAAGGAGACAACTGTTCGTGCAGCTATTTAACCCATGCGTGTTAGGAAACTGCATTGTTACTGTTTCGCTCCCGCTGTTAAAACAATCTTTTTCTTCTTGTATACTACAAATTACTGTTCTCATATTCCCTACTAGCTCCATATGTTATTAGATTGATTCCCAAGCGAAAAGTCATAGTCTGCTCCCCCTCAACCACCTGCCTGATAAAAGAGGGAGAGCAGAGTGCATTTCTCACATTTGTTTAATCAGTACAGGCTGAATGGATAACTGTTAACAGAAATGTAGGTGTTCTGGTTACAAGGAGCTTGTGGAGGGAGGTGACAGCTCTGCAGGCATGAGAACTGACCACTGCTGTGACATCCTGTCCCTTCCCCTGCTCACACAGAATGTTGATGTCACCAGTCTTCAGTTTGGGAAGACACGCCTATTGAGAGGAGAGACAAGCCTGCTAGGAGGAGAGACCCGCCTACTGGGAGGAGAGAAACATCCCTGGATTTGAAGCTGTAAGAGACAGAGAAACAGCTCTAGTCTGCCAAAGCCTGTACTGAGAAAACCCCTTAAATGGAAATCACTGATGAAAGCAAATGATAAATCAAAACTGGACTTTGCCAAAATTCACAAATTGACTAGGCACAAAGAGGTACACGTATGAACGGGGCTGCTCCAGAAATCTGGCGTCTTTTCAGCCCGAGATCTAGCGCAGTCCTGTTCACTATATTTTTAAAACTCCTGCACGCCAATATCAGGCGCATTACAGAGCGCCCGCGGCACTTTGTAATGCACAGGATTTTAGGGGCGTGCGGGAGGTGTGGCGCGCTAGAACCGTACGAAGCTAAAGATTTATAGCTTCAGTACAGCAAATCTAGGTGCATTACTGCTGGAAAAGGTAAAGTACTTTCAAAGTGGTTTACCTGAGACAGAAGTATCGTTTCTGCGCTAGAATGCACCTGATTTATGACTCGCAGTAGAGTGGGTTCATAAATCAGGCGCATTCTACACTATTTTAATGTGCTTCAAAATTGGAGTCCAAGCACCACAAATCATACATGTCACCCAAAATGCATATATACATACATATATAAACTATACAAATGTACATATACAAACCATACAAATATAATGTATGTGAAATGGACAGAACCACCAGGGGGCTCTACGTCCTAGTGGGGTCTCCCAATTATCCAAGGATGTGTACATGCAGAATGGAGGACAACACACAGTCAAATGTCTGGCAGCATTTCGTGTCTTTTATTAAGCGACAGCGGGTTATATAGGCATCTTTTACGTGCCGTGAGCAAAGCATTTCATAGCCGTCATGTCACATACATACACTGTCTCTATTTGTTCCTCTTATCAGCATCGGTGACTCCCATGCTTGTAGTTTTTAGAATAGAATTTGTAGTTCTGTGACACAGCGCCATCTTTGTACCAAGCGCGTGTGTTAACCCTTACACAAACAGGGTGTGCCTAGACATAGGTGCTATCTGCTGGATGAAATAGACATTTCACAACATATGTATAAATAAATAAATGAATAATATTATATATATATATATTATATATCTGTATATTATATAAAATGTGTGTGCGTGTGCTTATATATATTGTGGGCGACATGTATGAACGGGGCTGTGCCAGAAGTTTGGCGTCTTTTCAGCCCGGGATCTAACGCAGCCCCGTTTGCTATATTTTTAAAACTCCCGCACTCCAATATCAGGCGCATTACAGAGCGCCCGCAGCACTTTGTAATGCGCATGATATCAGGTGGCGGGGCACACTAGAACCATACAAAGCTACATATTTATAGCCTCAGTACATACAATCTAGGCACATTACGGCTGGAACAGGTAAGCCACTTTAAAAGTGGTTTACCTGAGCCAGAAATGTCATCTTAGCGCTAGAATGTGCCTGATTTATGACCCGCAGTAGATCGGGTTAATAAATTTAAGCGCATTCTACTCTATTGTAATGCGCTTAAATTGGCGTATAAGCATCATAAATCATACATGTTGCCCAAAGCTTCTGGAAGAATGTCCCTTTGGACAGATGAGACAAAACTGGAGCTTTTTGGCAAGTCACCTCAGCTCTTTGTTAACAGATGCAAACATGAAACATACAAAGAAAAGAACATTGTACTTACTATTAAACATGGAGGAGGCTTGATTATGTTTAGGAGCTGCTTTGCTATATCTGGCACAGAGTGTCTTAAATCTGTGCAGAGTAGAATTAAATCTTAAGACCATTAAGGAATTCTGGAGTAAAATGTGCTGCCCAGTGCCAGAAAGCTTGGTTTCAGTCGCAGGATATGTGTCTTCCAACAGAATAATGACCAAAAACGCTGCTAAAAACATCCAAGGATGATTCAGAGCAAAGCATTGGACTGAAGTGATTTTCTATGAGTCCTGATCTACTGTATATCCTATTGTACATCTGTGGAAGGAGCTGAAACATGCAGCCTGGAAAAGGCACCTTCACACCTGAGACAGATGGAGCAGTTTTCTCATGAGGAGTGGGGCAAATACTTGTGGACAGGTGCAGAAGTATCATTGAGGGTTACAGGAATCATTGGTTTGCAGTAAATGCCTTAAAATGCTGTGAAACCAAATATTAAGTTAAGGGTACCATCGTTTTTGTCCAGCTCAGTTTCATTAGTTGTTTTTAATTTTTTTTTTGATTGAGCCACAATTCAAAAGCAATGCCTAATTTTCATTAGTTGACTTTTCAGTGACCATAGTAGGTTGTTCTTTCTTTAATGGGAGGGTACCAACAATTTTATTCACATGTTGCTAGTAGTTACGACCATCTGGTGCTTTATCTCTTTATATAGGGGCAAGGACAAAAGTTTATGTGAGGGTTCTTTTTCTCTGACACAGATATCATTTAACTTAACTAAATGATTTGTAATGTTTTGTGTATTGCCTTGATGACGGTACTACCCCTTTAAGCAAAACTTTCGTCAGACTAACAGTGAGTACTGAAAAAAAACAAAGGCGGTCTTCAGTTTATTTTTTCATTTTCTTACTAGCATGCTGCTGCCTTTTAAAATAAAAACTCATACTCGCCTATCTTCTCACCTGGGATCCAGCAATGCACCGCCCTAGCCCTCTGCCATTTTTCTGTTTCCTTTGGGTCTTCTTTCCACCAGAACATAACCGTGCAGCTACAGTTTGGCTGCAGCGGTCACGTGTCATTGGCTGACATCACCGTTCAGAGCATTTACTTCCAAACAGTGACGTCAACCGATACCACATTCTGTTGCAAAGAAAACCAGTAGGTGGAAGACAGTGCTGCGCCGGATTCAGGGTGAGAGGAGATGTGAGTATAAGATTTTTTTTAGTTTTAAAAGGCAACAGTATCATCTTAAGAAAAAAAAAAAGTTGAATAATCCCTTTTATAATTTTCTATAGGTTTTAATCTATTATTCTTCAGCTGGAGGCTGGACATCCACTATAATCACGGCAGTAACCAGCAGCAAATCAAAAAGGGAAGCTCCAACAGCGAATTGAGGGCTTTGGGTACCGAGCTCCTGGGATTTGCCCAGCCATGCTTTAAAGCATAGATACACACCAATCATCCCTATGATTAAAGTGAAGACATGAATTACATTGATTATCTTATCACAATGTCACCTTTCAAGGGATACATTTTTATTTTATTTGGTAGAGGTTGACTGCGTTATTGGCTCCTTTATATCCAAGGCAGGACTTATTTCCCTATAACACTGTGTAAAAGATTATGATTTCTCCGTCCATGTGCTTAAGGTCACATTTCTCCGAGACTGCTTTTGATCATCCGAGACTGTGACTACTTCACATTATTATCTACTGGATTGAAGCATACGCCCTCTTTCATTACGGAACAGAAGGAGATCCCATGTGTCATGTGTGTCATTTATCCCCTTGTGATTGAGGGTGGCAAGTAACTAATATATGTAATCTGTGTACAGTGCACTTCCCCAGCGATGTGCTGTACTGTATATTACATAGTGCATCATTACTCGCTGTGTATGGAGATGTGTAGCTGTTGTCGAGTGCCGATCCTGACCCCTGCAGAAAGTGCCAACAAGCATCAGAACTGGACCATTTGGCAATGAAGGAAGGTGGTCTGGTCTAATGAAACATTCTACCTTTTACATTATGTGAATGGTCGGGTGTTTGTGAGTTGCTTACCTGGAAAAAAAGAGATAACAGAAGGATGCCCTTTGGCAAGAGACAAGTAAAAGCAGGCAATGTGATGTTCTGGGTAATGTTCTGCTGGAAAACCTTATGTCCTAACATCAATGTGGATGTTACTTTGATGCCTACCACCTACCTAAACATTGTCAAAAAACAAGTACACTCCTTGGCAGTGGCCTCTTCATCAAAAAAAAAAACAAACACATCCTACTGCTCTGCAAAAATTATATTCAGAAATGGTTTAAAGAACATAAGAAAGAGTTTAAGGTGTTGAACCTTTCATGATTAAAAGGGTATTCTCAAAATGCTGTTTCACTGAGCCACAGCCAGCTTTTGACTCATACTTCCTGGTCAGGCTGTGGGTGGGTCTATAGTAGTGATTGGCATATAAGTTCTGCCATTCCTAGCTATTCATGTTACAGTGACATGACTCAGAGAGATTTATAATATGTAGTGCACAAAGCTATAGAGCTCTAAGGCTTGAAATTTGTCATTAACTTAGGTAAAAAGCTTCCGTGCTAGGGATTAGACTCAGCAGGGTTTGACTCAATATGGTCTGAATGACTTAAAACAATCAGATAAGAGAGAGAGCAACTTAAAGCAATCAGATACTGTAAGGCCCGTTCACACGGTTATTTCAGAACGTATTTACAACGGATTCCGATGTAAATACGTTCTGAAATCAGTTTGAAAATCCAGTTTGCAAATAAGTGCCACTAAGTGGGCACGTATTTGTAAAATGATTTTTCCCCACGGATTCACCCTTTACAATCATTGTAGGTGGTGAATCCGTCCGGAAAAAATTGAAATGTCAATTGTTTTTCCGTCCCGGGTTGCCGTCGTCAATCCGCGGCGGGAATCCCGGGAAAGGAATTTTGCGTCGTGTGAACGACGAGCCCTATTTCTATTGAAATCAATAGAAAATAGGCTGTGACTTATTTTGGACGGATTTTCCGACGGATTGACGATCGTCAATGTGGCAAATCCGTCCGAAATAAAGCCTGTGAACGAGGCCTAAGACAGAGAGTAGCAAGAGGTGGTCAGTAACCTAGAGAAACTTATGTATACCAACAGTAGATGAAATCTTCTTTATTTTCTGAACAAAGCAAATTCAAAACAGCAATATATTTGGTAATAGTCTTCATTTATCCTTCCTAACCTGTTAAAAAACCCATTCAAGCATCTGTGGGATGTGCTGAAGAAACAAGTACAATCCATAAATGCTTCACCTTTAAGTTTTCTGGGTTTAAAGGGTCGACTGCTAATGTCTTCATGCCAGATACCAACAGAATACCTTCAAAGGAAACTTGTGGTGCCCAGGCCTTGGTGAGTCAGAGCTGTTTTGGTGACACGAGGAGGTCTTACACCATATTGGGCAGGTAGTTTCAATGTTATGGCTGATCAGTGTATTGCTGTGCTGTCACGCATGTGGTATATAGCATTTACCATTATTTTCTGCAGATCTGTATGAGAGTCATTAAAACAGTGCATTAAACATTACAGTCTCATAGTCCTTGGTTGAGCTGGGTGGTCAGTTCTTTTGATGTGCTCACTACATAGATTTAATTGCTTAGCTGAAATTGAAGTTGCACTACTTGAAATCAATATCAGATATGAGGTATTTCCTGTAGAGAATTGACACCAGAAAAAAGCTTTCCCATGCCATCTGTATGATGAGCTGCATAGTGTAGCCTTATTGACCTGATGTCAGCCTAATTGCATCTGAATGTTGTTGAAAAAAAGTCATTCCAATGAAGCTCTGCATTATTATAATCCATATGGTACAGTATCCGCATTGACTTTAAAGGAGAATTATTCCAGCAGTTAATAATAAACAGCTGTACATTGGATACCGCATTGACCTTTATGTGCTGTGAGCCAAATTCTTACATAATCCCAATCCAGGTCACATCATCCAGTCTAATTCCACTATGAAGAATATTACATAGAATAACCCTTCTTTGTCCTACTGGTCTCTCATTAGTGCTCTGATTATAGGATTTAAAGAAGTTGTCAGTGTATGTTTTGCTTTCAATTTCCGACCATTGTGGTATTCATTGTGAAAGCTTTCATTTCCTTTTTTTTTTTCTTTTACTAATGCCGCAATGAAACTATGAGTGAAAAATAAAAAATTTTGAAGGGAAATCAGAAACTAACCTATTGTTAAGATCGAGCTTTTTCATTACAAATGATTTTTAAGATTTTTTTTGAGATTTGTTTTAATTTTCCATGTCACTATCTGGCTGACACTTTTTGTTCTTTAGAGATCGCTTCTCATCAGTGATCTCATTATCACTTCCAGGATTTCAGGATTATAATAAAACATAAAACATATACATGTAGATGACACAGGCTCCACCATTTACAGCAGGGAAGGTCATAGCTCATTCTCATATCTCCCCTGCACAGTGACTTCTTCCTAGGTCACAGAGCATGTCCACAACACTCTCCCATAGAAGCCAATAAGTCAAATTCTGTTCATGGTTCCTATAGTTCATATAGCTGCAGTAAAGCATACAGTAGGTTGCAAAACAATTCATATCCCTTGAATTGCTTCTCATTTTTAAATGTTACAGTCACAAACGTAAGTGTATTTTATTGATATTTTATGTGAAAGAACAACACACACAGACCTGTTTAGGTCTAAAACTTACTTTTTTGCCCATAGGTTACAATGGGCAAAAGAGTGAGTTTTGGACCTAAACAGTTTCATACATGTGGCCCAAAGTCGCAAATATTTGTGAAATGTAAAGGAAATGATACATGCTTTTCAAAATTTTTGAAAATCACAAAACTGAAAACTGTGTATATGTATTCAGCCTCCGGAGTCAATACTTTGTAGGAAATACCACCTTTAGCAGCAATGACAGCTGCAAGTCTGTCTATGAACAGCAATTTTCAAGTCATACCACAGATTATCGAAGAGACTTAGGTCTGGACTTTGACTGGGTCATTTTAACACATGAACATGCTTTGATTTAAACCCTTCCATTGTAGTATTGGCTGTATGTTTAGGGTCGTTGTCTTGCTGAAAGGTGAACCTAACCCCCAGTCTCTAGTCTTTTGCTGCCTCTAACAGGTTTTTCCTCCAGGATTGTCCTGTGTTTCACTACATTCAACTTCCCATCAACTTTGAGCTGCATCCTAGTCCCTGCTGAAGCAAAGCCTCCCCACAGCATGATGCTGCCACCACCATGCCTCACGGTGGGATGGTGTCTTCAGAGTAATGTGCAGTGTTGGCTTTCCTCCATATATAGCGTTTGGCATTTATGCCAAAAAGTTTTGATCTTGTCTGACCAGAGAACCTTCTTTCACATGCTTGCTGTGTCCCCTGCATAGTTTTTTTGAAAACTGCAAACGGGACTTGTTATGGCTTGCTTTCAAAAAGGGCTTTCATCTTGCCACTCTTCCATAAAGGCCAGATTTGTGGAATATACAACCAATAGTTGTCCTGCAGATAGATTTTCTCACCTGAGCTGTGGATCTCTGCAGCTCCTCCAGTGTGACACTGCTCTGTGATATGTTCAAAGTGTCAGCTATTTTTCTAACACTTAACCCTGCAATACAACTTTATCCCTTAGTCGTTTGGTGTGTTTCTTGGTTTTCATGATGCTGCTTATTCACTAATGTTCCCTAACAAACCACCAAGGCCTTCACAAAACAGCTGTAGTTATACTGAGAATAAGTTGCATTCAAATGTACTCTATTTACTAAGGTGACTTCTAAAGGCAATTGCTCACACTGGATTTTATTTCGGAGTATCAGAGTACGGGGGGCTGAATACATATGCCCTCCACACTTTTCAGTTGTTATTTAAATTAGCAAAAATTTGGAAAAGCATGTATTATTTTCTTTACACTTCACAAATACTTGCTACTTTGTGTTGCTCTTTCACAAAAAATATCAATAAAATACATATAAGTTTGTGGCTGTATTGTTTATATATGAGGACAGTTCAAGGGGTATGAATTATTTTGCAGCTAACTATATTTATTACTGTTGTTAATGGCTGCTCCCATAATGTACAGAAGATAAAATAAAAAATCTATAACCAAGAAAAGAAACAGTATTCAAAACAAAAAAGTGTATCAGAATCTGAGTTATGTCTGCTGACTGTAACAAATACATCCAAATAGAAGCAACTATTGAGCAAAAATATGGCTGACTTCTTTTTAGCCAATGACTGTCTATCATCAGCTAAAACAGTCATTGTTAACTGTCACACAACAAACAATAGTGTAGCTTAAAATTGTCTGTTGTGATACACTTTATGTTAATGTGTATAACCATCGTAAAAGGATTGTTGTTCTCCCCTATTGAGTTCTCAATGGGAGATTGGTCAGGTTCATGGATAACTGAGTATTAGTAAATACTTCCCTGACAGTATTTGTTAGAAGGAACAAACGCATCTTCTTCCGTTAGTGGAAAACATATTAAATAGCATACAACTTAAAGGGGTTTTACCACAAAGACATGTTATGGTTTTTTCTGCTTCACATTTCAGTATGTTCAACAGGGGGTGTGTATGATTTATTTGAACTGTACGTCATGTGACTCAGCAGGCTTGACATCACCATGCCTTTCCCAACAGTGTGTTTACTCTAGTCAAACAAAGATCTATTTATGTAAAAAGCTGTGAGCAGCTACAATGTAGCTGACTGGTTAGTACTTCTGCCTTTCAGCATAGGGGTCCTAGGTCCAAATCTCTGCAGGAACCAAATGTGGATTTTTTTTTCTCATTACACAAACCTGATTGAGGTTTCTTTTTTATTTTTATTTATTTGCACTGATTAATTACTGATGAGTACAGGGGACAGGAGTACAATGGAAACACCTGGGGTTGAACACACGCTCAGCAGTGAGTGTGTGTGATTACTAAGAAGGGAAGAGAGTGAAAGTAGCTGCCTGAAAGGAGAGCTGATGTCTGAGCATGTGCGGCCAGGACTGAGGAGCTCTTGTCACTGGTCGTATCTCCTAGAGATGGATATACTATGGATAACTATGTGAACAGCTAAAACAAAAATGGTACAGAATTTTTACTAATGATGAATGGGGAAAATGTTTATTATTTAATTTGTAAGCTTCCCACATCAATTTTACTTTGCAGTAAAACCCCTTTAAAGAGATTTTGCCACTTTGCTAAATCATTTCTGAGGCTATTTTGTAGGTCACTATGATCCATGGCTTGTGCAGCTCTTCCCCATTCATGTTTATGGGAGTTCTAAATGTAACCGAGCACATTTGCTTTGCTATATTCGGAGCTGGCATAGAAATAATCAGTAAGAACTGCACAAGCATGGCCATCTCCCCAATCACTAAGCTGTGAGTCAGCCACAGAAAGGATTTTTATTAAAGGGGTTTTGCCACAATGTAATGTTGACGTGGGATCCTGCAAAATGGGTATTTAATCACTTTTCTAAATATATGTGATTACAAAAATTGCAGCCTGAGAGAGCTACAGGCTGCCTTACCTACCCTTAGTTATTTCAAAGCTTCTATTAGATACGACCTGACAAGAGCTGCTGGCCGGGCTTGCGCAGAGAAAGCTTCTTATCTGATGAGACTGAGCTGCAGAAGCTTTCAAGGCACCGGGTAGAAATATGTTGTTTTTTGTATACAGAATCCACTAGTTGTAGTGTGATTATCTGAGTAGATCCCTGCTTTATCTGATGACAGAGAACATGAAGAAGCTTTCAAGCTGCTGTGGAGAAAAGGTGTTGTCTTTTGTATACAGAATCCACTAGTTGTAGTTTGATTATTTGAGTGAACATTACACACGATCCCTTATGCAGGCTCTGTGCTCTGGCTGTGTCTCTCTCAGCTCCATGGCTTGTTTACATTAGCTTCTTAGCAGATAAGGCACGTCCTGGCAAAACCCCTTTAAGTGGCTAAAGCCCTTAAACTTTTAGCACATCAGTCTATAAACAGCATGCCCACCTTTAACCATTCAGTCCTTGTATGACTTAAGTATTGTAGTTGATATAATCAATATCCTGTGTATAGTATGCCATGCCGTATTCATAGGTCAACACTCAAAAAGTGCCTGGCAGCACAAGACTAGCTATGCTTCTAGTGCGCTATAATAACGGAGCTAGAAAAAAAAATGACGAACATTTGAAATGCTACAGATATGATGCTGACATGAGCTGGCTTAGTGCACTGTACAATATCTCAGATGACAGCTAGCAATGAACTCTAACTCCCAATGTGTCCACTGACAATTTGCTATGTGCTTAGTGCACTTTTACACATTGACTGTAATGAGAACATTTTTAAGCAGACTAATATGTGAGTGATTGAGATGCATGTGCAGTATGCACTCAACATGACATGCTAATTGGTTAAAACATCTTAAAGGGGTTCTCTGGGAATAGAATAAAACAAAATACATAAGCTACATGTCTTAATGAAAAGAATAGTAAATATATTTAATTAGAAAAGTCTGCTCGTTTTGTCTATGGGATAATCAACATAGAAGAACAAAATGGCTGCCGGGCTCCTTCCTCAGCAGAAACCTGTCCTACAGGAAGTAGGACAGACTCTGAGTTACTTCCTGTTTAGGCTGACTGACATAACTGAGCATGTGCTGTGCTCAGTCAGTCTGACAGACTTGCGGGATAAGGGATGGCTCTGCAGAGTAGAAATGAGACTGAGGGCTGTGCACACACACACACAAATACAGTTCTGCTCAAAAGTTTCCATACCCCGGCAGAATTTTTGCTTTCTTGGCCTTTTTTCAGAGAATATGAGTGATAACACAAAAACTTTTATTCCACTCATGGTTAGTGGTTGGGTGAAGCCATTTATTGTCAAACTACTACCAAAAACACCCACATGACCCTACTACTGCTTGCCCTACCCCTATATAGTGATTGACAGTTTGTTCGGTATACCCACTGATACAGAGAAAACTGTCATTTGAGGTATGTGGGCAGGGTAAGCAGGACTTTCACTGTCTCTTGAAGGGGTGTTCCAACAGTATACTTTAAGGGCATATCGATAGGATATGTCATCAAAGTCTGATAGGTGCGGGTTCTGTTCTATGGGCCCGCCGCCCAGCACACTACTTATCTGTACTTAGAGCTCCTATAGAACAGAATGGAGAATTGTGTGTAAATGCGACTGACTCTTCATTCTGAGCTGATACTTTAGAGTGGTCCATTCCTGAGATAGGTCCCAGAGGTGAGACCTATACTTATCAGAGTTTGATGACATATCCTATCAATATGCCATCAAAGTCTATGCTTGGAACACCTCCTTAAAGGGTAATTCCCACAAAGCAGAGTCTAGTGGCACGGTCGCCTCTTAGCTATCTGCAAGCTGACCATGCATGAGATGTTAGCATTTGCGGCTGTTCTCCATATTCAGTTCTATGGGAGTTCTGAATATATGTGTGCACTCGGTTATATTCAGGAGTTCCCACAGAAGTGAATGAGGAGTGCTGCCCTTTCCATCCTCATCGCGCCAAGACTTTGTTTCATGGGAACACACCTTTAAGGAGTCCACTCAGGATTTTCTCTGCTTTTTACTCAGAAAACCTGCTCCAAACCATACAACCCTATACATCATAGAGCTCAGCTTCTCTCCCTCTATCCTATCCTGATAGCAAAAAACATCTGACAGGTTCATGTTAAAGAGGTTTTCTCGCTACAAAGATTAGCTTTGGGAACATGTTGGGATCACTGAATAAAGGTGTTTTCCTAATATATTGCGTTGTTCATTTTTTTTTTGTTAAGGAACTACAAGTGATTTTATCACCTTCTGCGCTCTCCCTGGTTCCCCAAGTGACCGACCTGTGTACTTCTCCCCCCCCTGCTGTTTGTTCTATCTGATAGCAGAAAGTGATGTTATCAGGTCTTGGTGGCAGCAGCAGCACAGAACTCTGGAGAGTGAGAGCTTGTTTGTTATCCGATCTTCCAGACAAAAGCCAGTAATTACAACTGTTTACTTTAACTCAGAAGCTTTCCTGGTCCTGACAGCATGAGATTTATCTAATTAGCAGAAGTCTAAATACATGGAGCTCATATGCTAATTACAGACAGCTTGACCAGGAAGTGGCAGAGCAAAGCAGTATTATTTCATTCATGCATCCTATGAAACTTTGAGATAAGACAACCCCTTTAAACACGACCAGTACTATATATATGGGATGTTAGTGGGCATAGGCCCTACTTTTACCTCCTTGAGTTTCTTCTTTGTCAAAAACAGGTGTCACAAAGTACTCATGTATTTGGGCAATAAAACGGTGCAAGGTGTGAGTAAATATGGTGCACTTTGAGACACTGTTCACACATGCTTATGCCCTCTTTTTTGTTTGGTATATGAGTCCTGATCTTTGGAAATGCTCCGCTGTCCAGCATTACGTTATTTTAGACACAGCTGCCATGTTCAGCATTGCAGCTACTTATTGTGCTCTGTCTATTGTGTTGAATGCCGTCTCTCACCTCGCTCTTAATGTTTCCTCTTTCAGACTGTGAGTATAAACAAAGCTATCAACACTCAAGAAGCCGCCGTGAAAGAAAAACATGCAAGAAATATCCTTTGAAAAGATGCAAGCAGTGGGATGCTGGGGTCCAGGGCTGAAGGTGTTCTGTGTGGGAGGAATTGTTGCTGAATGGGATTATACTGCAGGCTGTGTGGCATTGTGACAATGGTATATGTGCGATAAGACGGGGGTGGTAAAGGAATACCAAATGCTTTAGCACATTAGGATTGCTGTCCCCACAGGGCAGAGCTGGCAGCCTGTCAGGCTATTCTTAGAAAGAGAATTAATGTTTGACTTATTCAAAAAAACACGCAACTTTAACAGAACTGTGCAGAAGACTCGACGGGTTTTTTTGTGCTCCGAGCTGAACCGCTTCTTCATTATCTTTTTGTAACCCATTTAGATGCAGGTCTATCACATAATAAAAGGGTCTTCCAGTCTCAGAATTTCTAACATTCTGTTTACAAATACTAGAAAATTAGTGAGAGCCCCTCCAGTACTGTAAGAAAAGTCTAAACAACTATAGCTCTGGTACTCACTATCTTAGGTGCAACCTACTGATTTCTGATGTACCATGGATGACCCTGGCTCAAGAGGGCTCACAAAGGAAATTTTCGGGAGCCACAAAAAGTCTGGTGTTTACAGAATGCTTAAAGGGGATGTATCGCTTTATCAGTTCGTCTGTTTCATTGTACTTTCAGTTTCTCGCTCCTCAAATCCAGGGGTGTTTCTTCCCCCGCCAGCTGGGTGTTTCTTAACTGAAGGGGGATGACATCATCCCCCTCTTCACTGTTCGTGCTCGCTCCCGAGTCAGTGTGTTTGTTTGAGACCATTGGGAGGGGAGAGCACATCCCTGCTCTCCTCACCCCCCTCCTCTGTCCACATGTCACTGTGTCATTCCTCTACCTATGCAGTCTTATTTTGTAAGAGCTGTATGTTTACATACCACAGCCCTGCATTCAGTCTAAACAGATTTCTATGAACTCAGAGCACTGATCTCTTCTCCTCTCACAGCTGGAGGTTTGTTACAGTTGAATCCAGTCTTCTATGAACTCACCCAGATCAGCACAGATCTGTCTCCTTTCTATGTTTACACGCAGCAGCATTTGGGCATGTCCCCACTGCACAGGACAAATACCGGCCGCACGGCTGCGCGGGGGGGGGGGGGGAGCTTTTCTCCGCGATGAGTGGAGAAAAGCCCTCCCCCTCCACATTGACATGCACGGGTTTTCCATGGAGCACCATTGTGCTAGTTTTCGGCCGGTTTTTCAGGCGGTCTGAAAAAACCGCAAACCGGCTGAAAAAAAACGGCCGAAAACCAGTGCCGTGGGGACATGCCCTTTGGCACCGAGCACAATTCTGCTGTTTTCTGATTGTAGAAGCAGCAGCAGTGTTACTGTGCAGCTTCTGGCTGTGCAGAGTGAAAGGTTAGCGGCCCCTTATTCTGAGTGAGAGAGGCAGAAATGCAGGCTCCCGTGAATACGACCGGGGGCCGAACAGAATGTAAATTGGTAGAGCCGTCAGCCAATGAAATGAAAGGAGGTGGAATCCGACTGGCACTGGGGAACAGTGTTTACAGAAAACGAAGATAAGGGAGACTGTGAAAACAAGACAGCTTTGCAAATGACATCTAATTGCAAAGTTGCTTGTTTTCACTGTCCCCTTATTCTGAAGACCATTTAATGTAATGATAAAACCCTTTCAACCCTCTTTTTCTGTATGGGGACCTAGCTCCAGGCCTTCACCAATGTAATTTTCAGTTAAGGAGGGTGGAATAAAGAAAGTTTTTCTTTGATAGTAATAGTTAAAAGTCCTTCATTATTATGTGTAGCAGCCATATAGGACTTCCTTATATTGGTAAATTAGATGTTTGATTTGGTCAAAGGTCTAGTAGAAGACAACTTCAGTTGGAGCTGACTTTAGAAGCCTTCACCAGGTATCCTATTAAGCCCTACATGTGCAGTGATTATGCCCCAATCACATCTCGATTCTGCCCCCACTTATTGGTTTCCATCTGGATACTGTAAAATTTAATATGGATACTACAGCAGGGCTGCAACAGAGCTATGTAATTAAGTAGAGAACACATAGTCCTAATTGAACTATGTTAAACCTATTTAACATTTGCATAAGGTTACTGCATTGGACACAAAAGCGTGATAGAAACAGTAGACGTTCAGTAAATAGGGCAATCTTAGTCCAGTTCGGGCTACATTTTCCCTATAAAACTCTATGGCCCCGTCACTGAATGGGGATCCAAAATAAGATGTGAGTGGGGTCTTGAGTGGACTATTAAAAAGTACTTAAAAGTAGAGAACAATTTGCTCTGGTGGTCCTAAAAAACTATTCCGGCCCTGAATTTGGCCATTATTTTTCTTTTATCTACATAGATTTTGAGATTTCTCTGTTTAGTTGTGGCTATTATTTTTGCAGAAGTGACCACAGGAAGTGCAACCACTTGGTTGCCTTAATTGTACCTTTCAATAGGCGTTTTGCCAGTCTGATACTTCACTTGAAAGTTAGAATAAAATGTTTATATTTTTGTAAATCAGATGTTAGAACACTAGATAAATCAGAGCATTATGTTTCTTACAGAAGTTACCGAGATGTTGTCATTTTTATATTCCGTTGCGACAGTAATTTTTGCAAAAACAGGAAGTTCAGCCCTGTTTGTGACTTTTAAATTGGCTTCTTGATAAATTGTCACTTTTCTTGAACATTGGAGTAGGATCACATTTGATCATCAGTTTCTGAAAAGCTTATTTAAAAGTGTAAATCGATATATCGCTGCTCTTCTCGTTACTTTTGCTAAAAGATGCAGATTGGGATCTGCATTTCCTCTTTTTTTCCTCACTAAAGATGAACATTATTAAAGGGGTTGTCTTCATACCTTGATTCATCTTACCTCAGTCTTTTTTTCTTGGTTTCATTTTGAATTCAGGGGCATGTTTTACTGGCTTCTACTAGGCTGCAATAGAAGCCAGGTCTGTAGCTATAGCAACCAGTGCTGGCAGCCTATCAGGAGAGATCAAACAGGTCTGTAGCTATAGTGACCGGAAGAGCTGATGCAGCCCATACAAGAGGGGATATCTCAGAATAGGTAGGACGCCTACCTGGAAATATATTGCAAAGTGACTTGTTTTGTAAGATCTTTAATATAAAAAGCAATCATTGTAGTCCTTGTTGCATATATAAAGCAACTAGTGTTTTAGGTTTCTGGTCCTTTAATCACATAAGCATTTGCTGATCTTTTCTAGTGCAGGACTCAGCAAATGGAGTCATGATTTTTTCTTGGCAAAGTTCCTGTCTATTCTTTTTGCTTTTGAACAATTTTCTGCTGTCTGTGCCCTTTTCTCTCAATAATCAGAGTACTTCCTGAAGATAGCAGAAAGGGTTATCTGTATTCCTGCTTACTTGTAATTTTCCACTTTCCGGCATGTTTTTTAGATTCACTGTCAGCTGTCACGAAACCCAGGGAAATATTGTTGTGCTATCCAATTCATGTAGCTTGGTGAAGAGTCACTAAAGCTGTTCACCAACTGTTCCCAAACCTTAAAGGGCCTGTGATAGAACTCTCATGAATAGATCTATGGCTTCCGATATATGATGTGAGAATAATGAGGACAACTTCATTAATACTTCCATCATTGTATTTATTGTCTGTTAAATTCTAGAGAGTATCATAAATATTTATGATCATGCCAATGTCACTCCAAATGGATGAGGAGCACATGTGGGATAACATGGATACTTTAGATGTATCTCACTCCTCATCAATAAGACTGTGATGGTGTACCGTAATCTTGTCTTGGTAGTGGTGTGTTTTCTCATCTATTTTAGCTTTAAAAGTGTTGTGTCCTTAATTTTCTTCTACCTTGTATTCTGGGGACTCACCATGAGAAGGGGGCTCAGACATTCTGGGCAGCTGTGAATCGGCTGCCCCTGTCTAGCAATGCAGTCCTCTGCTGGAAATTTTGCCATGTGTTTCACAAACTGCTTCGAGATGGACACCAAAATGTGAGTACAGTTAAACCAATAATGTTAACCCAGTTGTGTTGTTATAACCTAGTTACTGCATCACTACCTTTGATTCTGTTATGTTCAAAGTCAGTTTTTTCTTAAAGAAGTCCTACAGGATGAAAGAAAAAAAAGGGTCTTGTTTTCCCTTTTCCTTAAAGGGGTTGGATGGGATTGGAAAAAAGGGTCTTTTTTTTCCCCCAGAAAGAGCACCTTGTGTGTTCAAAGACACTTGTCTGGTATTGCAGTCCAGCCCTATTCACCTGAGTTGTGATGAATTGCATTACTAGACACGGAATTGTCCCCACAGACAAAATGCCCTTCTTTTTTGGGGGTTAGCCTATTTTGGTCATGTTTGCCTAGTGGCTGACATCAAAATAGTGTAAGTAGCTTAGAGCATCCTGATATGTGTCGGGAACTACAACACTCATATCCTCAACATTTGAAGCTCAGCACCTCCTAAATTAAAATTTCTCTATTTGGGAGGAGGTCTTAGTGGTGAAGCTGGGACTAGGTGAAGCTCTTGTTCGAGCATGTCCTTGTTGGTTTCTAGAGCATGCAACTCAAATGAACTGTGTACATTTTAATCTTGTGAAGCTCTATATATATATTTCTGTTAGTCTTCATGAGATATAGGTGGAATAGTTGGAAATATTTACTTCTTTTGTGCAATTTCATTAGCGCCTCTAAATCTATGTATAGTAAACAGGTCATGACACATATATTGTCTATGAGTACGATACCTAATCTCCTATTTTCTTGAGCCCCAAACGTCAGAGTTCTTGTGCTCTATTGCACCAAGTGTGATATTTATCGGTATCATCCTGTGACGTTCCTGTGGCATTTTCCTTGTATATTTCATATGGTGTCTTTATTTTTAGGTTTTAAAGGACTCTTTGCGCTATAAGAATGAACTAATTGACATGAGCCGGATGTGGGTAAGAGAACAGATACTCCATACATTTTCATTTTATCTTTTGTTCCACCAATTACTATTTGGATGACTAAATGGTTTTCGTGGTGACATCTTCTGCAGTTCAGTGTCGTAAAAAAGAAAAGTTCTCGCTAAGAACATAGTACATTACACAATGTCCCTATATCATTTAAAACAGTCCTGTTTGATTCCTTACAGCAGGTTCTCATCCTTTTTCCTTTACAGGGGCATCTTAGCGATGGGTATGGCCAGTTATGCAGTATCTACCTGAAGCTTCTGAACACCAAGATGGACTTTCACACAAAGGTGAGAATGCCAACAACCATCCCCCGCCATTTCTCACTATTTACTACATACAGCACCTTCTCCACTACCAGTGCTTCACTTACCCTAAAAAGACATATGCTGTATGGTATGTTTGCTATACAGAAGGCTGTATTGCTGAAATGAGGCCTTCAACAACAGGAAACAGGATAAAGGTCTGTATTTTCACGTGTCTTTGACCTTCTCACTGCTTTTTTAAAAATTTCCCAAAATACTGTAAAGAGGTTATCCAGAAATTCAAGACCATTATAAAATAGAAAACAAATAACCTTTCCTCACCTGTTGTTAATTCTCATGTTGCTCCATTGGCGCCGCTCTGATGTTCCCTACTGGTCTTGCAGCGATGACAACACATACACCATTTATATGACCACTCTAGCCAGTAACCATCACCTTAGAGGCTAGTGATTGACTCAGATGGTCATGAATGAAGTACATGACATAATCACTGCAGGAATGACAGGTCCACCTGAGCATGGGCAACAGGTGCGTAAGGGTTATTTTTTTCTATTTTATTACATTGCCTTCTCTTATGAAGCTTTCCTAAAACTTCAGAAACTCCTTTAATGATTGAGTCTATCTTGCATACTTTCTGTATACACTGCCGGCCTAGATAAGAAGCTTGGCAGGACAAGGGCTGGTTCCACAGAGCGTGCTCAGTATAAAAAAGGGTTTTGCCACAAAGCAATATCCCTTTCTGAGGTCAGCTCCTAGCTCACTAAGTACAATCTCTAAGGAAGACATATATTATCGGGTTTTTCATCCTTTTCTGGCGTAAAATACGCCAAAGTGAGCAGTCTACGTTGTCTAATGCACCTAATGTATGTGTTAGGCGCGTTGTTCGTAAGACTTGACACTTTCTAATGCGTCTAACATGAGGGGACGTTTTGGGGGTGTTCTTGGGGCGTCGCTCCACACTTGTAATATTAGAAACATATATGAATGTGGTTCAGCAAAACTAGGTGCATTACTGCTCGGGCAGGCAGACCTATATCAATGTGGACTGCCTGAGCCTGAGGAGTCGAAGTGGAGATAGATTTGCCATTAGCCCTTATTTCTCAACTTACACAGTAAAATAATAAAAAGTAATTTCTGATAATTATCAAACTATATAAAATTAAATTACTTAAATGTAATAAAATGTTATGGTATAAAATGAATATAAAAATATATAATATCCCAAAACTATAAAATTTCTCCTATAAAATGCATTTAAATTTACTAGAATCTAAAACTAGTTTTACATTAAATAACCCACTGATGTTGTTGTTCAGATTTTACAATTTTTAATTTTTATTACATTAAATTTTTAATTTATTTTTGCTGCTCTCACCCTTTATTTTACATAGACCAAGAGCCAGCACACTTGATGTTTTGCTGGGCCCTGTGGACCACCAAGCAAGATCATTACCATAGTTTCTATTCACTGACATGCTATTCTAATGAATTTTCTTTTATTTTCAATATCTATAGCCTTTATACATGTTAAGTGCATTACTAATGCGCCTAACGCATAGGTGAGGCGTGTCGAACTTTAGACTCCATTTATAATCGCACAAAAACCACTTTCATACATCATGTCTCCCTAAGTACGACTTTCTTCCTGTTCTCTGACACCAGCTTATAGCGAGTTAGGAGCCGGCCTCAGAAAGGGATTTTTCTATTTGGCAAACATTTTAAAAGAGGTGTTCCGACAGCAGCAGTCACATGCATGGGTACGTTGTGGCCTATGATTGGCTGAACCTGTCAGGTAAATGATGAATGTTCACAGGAGCTGCTGAGATCACTGGGGCGGCTACTACAGTGTCTAGAAGGTAAATATGCTTAGCCTCTTCTATTTTCCATCATGCCCCGACAGACTAATGAGCATTTCTACTGTTAGAACACCCCTTTAATCAGTTCATATTAGCAGCCTTTATGGAAAATTTCCCACTGATGCCAAACCTAAGCACATAAGTGTTAGAACAGCCAGACCAGGTTAAAGGTGGTGCCTGAGCCAGACTTGTTGAATTGACACTACAAGGTGTCTGTATGTATGACCTACAGAAGAACAGATTCATACGTTCTGGCGCATTCTGCACTACCTTAAAGCTATCTGGGACTGGCCTGTCAGCGCCAACGTTCATACATGTCGCCTTTATTTTTTTAAGACTGAAGGTAAAATGAATATCGAGCCACAAAAGTGATTAATACCAAAGATGGAAGGTGATAAGCTCTCTTTGAATATACCCAAGTTCAGCCTCTGTTCTTAGGATTGGCATGGCTGGGGTGGTAAAAATAACAAGGTTTTTGGGAACGGGCAGGGAAAACTTCCCTGTTTTTGAAAACATATCCAGGGGTGTATTTAAAAATTTTTTGTTTTAGCCCCCTTGTACAGAGGAGGCTGGTAGTATCTTTAGAAAACCACAACACACAGGGGTTTGGGGTTTTGGGGCCCGGGCCATGGATATTTTTTTTTCTTTATGTGGCATTTTCCTCTTTGGACCTTCCCTTGTTTTTTTCGCTATAGGGTGCCTATACTTTTTTTTTCTGAAAATTTTCATTAGCCGGGGAATTTTTCCCCTAAATTTAGTGTTGGGGTTTGAAATTTTTCACACTGAATGTTTGATTTTTACTCACACTAAACCGGGCCCAAATTTTTTTAGGTAAAACCCTTTCAAGTAAGGGGTTGGGGCCCCCCTTTTTTGTGCCTTCAGAATTTCCCCCTAAATTTCCCTTCCCATGGCATAATTCCAAAAGGGTTTGCAACGATGCCCCAATTTGGTCCCAAAAGGGGGCCCCAAAAGTGCCAAGAAAATTTTCCCCACACCATGAACCACCACCACCACCTAAAACCTTTTGATACAAGGCACCCTTTCCCAGTTTTTGACCCCCAAAATTCCCTGCCCCCTACCACCGAATGTCGCAGAAGAAATGGGAAACCACAGACCAGGCAACGTTTTTCCAATCTTCTACTTTCCAATTTTCCGATGAGCGGGGGGAAAATTTGGGAGCCTCATTTTCCTTTGGTTCTTAGCTGAAAGGAGTGGAAACCCGGTGGTTTTCTTTCTGCTCCCAAGCCCATCTGCCTCAAAGTTCGCCGTACGGGTGCGTTCAAGATGCTTTTCTGCCTCCCTTTGGGGTTTTGTAACGGGTGGCTTTTTTAAAGTAAATTTGTTCCCCTTTCTACCCACCCTCAAACCCCATTTTTTGGCCCTTTTCCCCTTTGCCCTCGGGCATCAAAAAGGGCTTTTCCCCGCCCCAGGATTTCCGCTCACTGATGTTTTTTTTTTTTTGGGACCATTCCCCTGAAAACCCCAAAAAGAGGGTTGGGGGAAAAATTTCCCAGGAAAAACAGCATTTTTTTCTAAAAATACTCAAACCATCCCTTCTGGCACCAACAACCCTCCCAAATTTTAAAAAGGCACTCAAATCACCTTTCTTTCCCCATAATAAATTGCTCGGTTTTTGAACTGCCCGGAGATTGTCCCCTTTACCAAAGTCCCACATGCCTAAATCACTGATTTTCCGCCATGTTGGGTTGACTGATTAGAAATTAATTTTTAACGAACAGTTGGACAGGTTTACCTAATAAAGGGCCGGTGAGTTTTATATTACACAATATTGCTCCCCAAAAAGTTAGGGAGGGTTTTGGCTTTTGGTTAGAATTTCAGAAAGACATTACATTTCTTGAAAAAGTTTTTTTTTTTTAAAAAAAAGAAAATAAATGAACCCTCTCTTAACTTTTGAATGTCAAATTGTTTATTTTTTGGCCCCGTTCACAAAGGCTTTTTTGCCAACGGTTTTGGGGCCGTAAATTTCCCCGCCCCGGGTTTGCCTTCAAAACGGCCCAAACCGTCGGAGTCATTACGGTAAATTTCCCCTGCTCCAAAGAGAAAAAGTGGAGTTTTCCCTGCTCCTCCCCCCGCCGGGAAATCCCCGCGGGGGGGGAAAAATTTCATGCACATTATTACCGGGGCGGACGCGCCGTAAACAATGCAAGTCCCATTTGGGGGGGGAAGCGGCGCCCCCGCCGCGCTCGGGCCCCGCCCCCGTCCCGCCCCGTATCAAAGGCGGATTTGTTTCGCTCAAAAACGGGGCAAAAACCGCCGGGAAAAAGCCGGTGAACACGGGCCCTTTTAGGGACTTTTTTCTTCTCCCAAAAATCGCTTTATCTTTTAAAAAGAGCTTAATAAAAAGGGTTTTTTTATCCCTGAAAAAGCCCCCCCCCGTTCTTTCCCCCAACATTTCTGTTCACGTTTTGGCATTTTTGGGGCAAAGACAACATCTGAAAATTGAACAATTGATCAGCTTGATCCCCCTTTAAACAGCTTCAAGGCCCCCCATTGCCCAGGCTTGAAGCTTTTTGCCTCAGACAGAAGTGCCCCCCTGACTAAGATTTTCACAGGGGTGTTACCCGCACTTTGCAAGATATACAAAAGACTGGGAAAAATCAAAAAAGGCAAAGAAGCTATGTCCCTTTTTGGGTCCATCCCCACGGGTTTACCCTTTTTCATTGTAACAATGCCCTGCAGAAAAAATTGATTAATTCACACAACTCCCCGGGATGTTTTAAAGGTGTTAAGGAAACCCAAGTGTCCCCCTAAAACCCGTCATAACTGCTTAGATCTCCCTGGTTTTGCATTCTGCCAAAACCCCCCAGGGGCCCAGGCATTTATCGCTAAACCCTGGGCCCCTGGAGCATCTATGCGGACGAAGGACCCGGGGATAAAGTCGATTCAATCCCGACAAAATTATTGCTGGAGACTTCAAAAAGCCCCATGAATCAACAGTCGGTCTGGTCAGGGGGGGGGGCCCTTGGGGGTACTTTATGCGACCACGCAATGTAAAGGTTACCAAGGCTGACTTGACACTTGTTTGCCTCTCACCCCCCAAAAAAAGGTCCCGGGGGAGTTGTGTGGATTCGTCTGGGGTTTCTCAGGGCATTGTTTTTAAAATAAAGCAGTCAAAAAAAAAGTGTTCTGGAGCCAAAATGATGAACTTTTTTTTGCCTTTCTGTGTTTTTTCCCAGTCTCTGTATCTCTATTGCAACTGCTGTTTGCCACTCTGTGACACCCCAAAGCCAGTTACTTCGTTTTGGGGGGCATCCGGCTTGAAGCTTGAATGGAGAGCTATTGTTTGATCAATTGTAAATGTTTTTTTTGGTCTTATGATTAAAAAATGTAACAACAGGATAAAAAAGGGACTGTTTAAATCCCAATTCAAATTGGGATCCTAAAAATGATTGGGTGATTCGGGATCAAATACCTGGGTGAATTTTTGTCATTAAGCTCCTTTTAGAAATCAGCAATTTTTGGAAAAAAGTACTAAAAATTTAAAATTTTTGGGGAGTGCATTCTCAAATTAAGAGTGGTCTCATTTTAGTACATTTGAAAAAAAAAATTTCAAGAAATTTTATGTTTATCTTGAAATTTCAACCAAAAGCCAAATATCAAATATCTTTCTGTGAGTAGCGTATATGTGTTTCCTTATCATTAGATCCCCAAAATTATTTTGTTTTAATTTTTATTTTTTTTTATGGTGAGGGAATGAAGTGTTGTGATTTATCTGTTGTATACTTCTAAAAAAAAAAAAAATTCTTTTGTGTCTACATACAAAGTTTTAGTCCCCCATTATTAACTGCTTCCGACACCCAGCAAAAATACTCATTAAGGAATTCATGTGTTTTGAGCTGCATTGGTAGATATAGAAAGCGTGTGATAGACTTTATGACCACATATCCATTGCTGTCATGGGTAAAAGGAGTGATTTAACAGAGTTGCAAAAAGGGCTGATTTTTTGGCTTTGGGGCCCCGGGTTTACAGTGTTTCTTAACTGCACAGTGGGGAAACTTTTTTCACATGCTCTGTGGTAAAAAAGAAATCATGAGGGGGCCCAAATTTGGAAACCCATTGCAAAATAAGTGACACGGAAATTGCTGACCACCACATGCCACTGATATGACAGGTGAACGTCAGCTATGGAGGTGCACAAGGGTGGATTGACACACTACAGTATGGAACCTCACTGATAAAATGAACCAGGGGGTGACCTGGTGTGTGTGTAAAACAACAGTTCAGCGAACCCTACTGCGTATGTGCCTCAGAAGCAGATGTTTGCTCACTGCACTTCTGCTAATGAAGTGTTGACTTCTCCAACGAGTCACATTTTCTGCATCATCAAAATGATGAATGTGGACGTGTCAGACGAGAAACATTTGAAAACAAACATCCTGCAACCATTGCTGGAAGAACACAAGCTGGTGGTGGCATCTTTGTGGTCTGGGGAATTTTTTTTATTTCGTTCTCTGGGGCCCCTCATTCGTGGAAGGCACTCTCAACCAATTGGGGATGAAAAACTTTTCAGATCACATACACCCTTTTTTTTAGTATATTTTTCTGATTTTCTTCCTTGGGGCAAAATAGAAACCCTTTCCAACAAGACAAGTGCGACATGTCACACAGCTAGAAATGTCCGACATTAGTTGGAAGAGCATGAACAAGACTTTCAAGTACTACCCCGGCCCCCCAACACTCCAGACTTGAGCCCAGTTGAGCATCTGTGGGAACCTTCAGCAGCTGTGGCAATCACTCAGCATGCCTCCAGATACCTGCTAGGCTATGTTCACACGGCTTAATTGCGGGATGTATTTTGCCCCGCAATTACGGCGTGTGTACGGGGAGGGGTGGGGTGGGGGGGTTGGGCGGCAGCCCGCCAGCCCCATAGACATCCATTATTCTCGGCACGTATACGCCGTGAATAATTGACATGTCACTTCTCTCCCCGCTCGCCATATTGTGCGAGCAGGGAGAGGAGATGGAATCCATAGTTCTCTATGACAACTGTGGATTACCGTAATGACTGGGACGTATCTCGCCCTGTATTTCGCGCAGTACGGTGTGAAATACGGGGCGAGATACGTCCCAAAATAAGCCGTGTGAACATAGCCTTATAACCTACCAGGACCTTACTGAGTCACTTCCAGCCTGTCTAGCTGCTGTCCATGCTGCACACAGCGGTTGCGCGCGATTTTAGCTGCTGGTCATAATAATGTGACTTAACTGTGTATTATCTGCCTTTTTTTTTCTTTTTTTGGTACATTTTCTTGTATAGAGAAGAGGAAAAGGGAGGCAAGAAAAAGATGGCACACATTGAAAAAAATGAGAAATTATGTAACACTTTATTTAGAAGACTTGAATAAAAACATTTCAAGAAGAAGTGGAAGTAAATGGCGTTTCTAGGCACCAAAAACATAATAAAACAACATCAAGTTCAAAATCCCCAAAATACAGGATAAAGGAGGACATACAGGGTCTCATCTATGAAAACTGTTCTTTGTTGCCCATAGCAACCAGTCCAAGCTCAGCTCTCACTTTGTGTACTGCTCTGGAAAAATGAAAGCTGAGCTCTGATTGGTTGCTATGGGCAACAAGGACAATCATACTGTTAGAGTATGTTCACACGGCGTATTGCGGCGTGTACTTTGTGCACCGCAATACGGCGGGTGTTTCAGAAGAACGCTGGTCAGCGTACTTCTAAAGCGGGGGGAGCGCCCATTCACTTCCATTATTCACAGTGCGTAAGCGCCTGGAAGAAGTGACATGTCACTTCTCTCTCCCGACATACAATACGATCGTATTGTACGTCGGGGGAGACGGACGTAATTCATAGCTCTCTATGAGAACTATGAATTACCGTAATTGCGGGGCGCATGTCGGGCGTATTGAAGCGCAAATATGCGCCTCTTAGGGTTTGTTCACACGGCGTATTCTGGAAGAGTAAATTTATGCTTCCAAATGAGCTTCAAAATACACCTGATTAAAGGCATTTTTTGAAATGTATTTTTTGCAAAGTGTGGAGCGTATTATGCGGCGTGTTTCTATAAAGATTTTACTGGAGTAAATGGCTCAAGAATTGACAAAGCACTTAAATTTACGCCAGTAAAAACGTCCCAAATACGTGACGAAATTACACTTGTGAATTACACTTCGTATGAATGACGTATTTTACATTTGATTCAATGAGAGCTGCATAGAACATTGTTGGAATCGTATTTTGGCGATGCGCATTCCAACAAGCGTAGAATAAACTGTGTGAACAGACTCTTAGACAGTTTTCATAAACTGCGCCCTATATCTTTATTACATTATAAGGGTATGTTC
Source organism: Phyllomedusa bahiana (assembly GCA_025379985.1). NCBI lineage: Eukaryota > Metazoa > Chordata > Amphibia > Anura > Hylidae > Phyllomedusa > Phyllomedusa bahiana. Next base: position 81,578 of record JAODAL010001861.1, read on the forward strand.
TCACAGCGTTTTTTGAATATGTTTTTAGATTTTCAGTATGTTTGGTATTCAAAAGCGTTGCAACACGCACGTATTCAACACGCACACAAAGTATGGTGCATGTTTGGATGCATTTTTGCTGCAGCCGCAATGCACCCTATAGTTTTAAATAGGGCGCCTGCTGTGTAAAACGGATCAAGAACTGACATGTCAGTTCTTTGAACGGATCTGAAAGACGCATCACAAAGACGTAAGTAAACACGCATCGGTGATCACTCGTCTGAACGCCGATGTGTGTTTTACATTGAAAGCAATGTAAATCACACTGCACATTGTTAGATATGGATCATGGAACACGCATCTAAAAAACTCTGTGTGAACATATCCTAATACCGAAAATAATGAATGTATGAGCACAATAGAGAGAAAGAAGGGATTCCATAGTAGGTGCTATAATATCAGATAAATGTGTGAGAAGGACGTGGACAGATTCATTGTAGAGCTGGGAGTGTTGCGTTAGTGTTGTAACCACCGATGGAAGGTGTCCTCTATATTTCTTTCTGCTGCTGACACAATTGACCTTGCATGATATTTCCATTGTGCAATTCTATTGCTTTCTTGTTATATTATTGCTCTATTTGTGCTAAGTTGTGAATTTTAGTATTTGTATGGGAAACGCACTGACCATTATAGGACGATACTGTCATATAAAATATAGCATTCATCTTTGTACGTATCCCGTGCACCTTGCTGCTTGTATCCTGTAATTATATACTGTCATAGACTGCAAAGCTCTTCCATTGTTATGTATTCTTCATATGTTACACTAGTATTATTCCTTCCATGTGCAATTCTTAACCATTTTTCTATTTTATGCTCCCAGAATCCTCGTTTCCCTGGCAACCTTCAGATGACTGACAGACAACTGGATGAAGCTGGAGAGAACGATGTCAATAATTTGTGAGTTTCTCATTATAAAACTTGCTTTCTACTACTTTCTGCACAAACCATTCCTTGGGTGGATATGCTGTTATTACCGAGCTGCGCTGTCCTATTTCTATTTAAACTATGCTTTTGGAGTCGCAGTAACTAATATTTTACAGAATAGCATTATGGGAAATTCTTTAACCAGTTCCTGACCAGGTCGTTTAACGCCCCCTTTCCTGACCAGGCACATATTCCTATGTTCGCACTCGGTTACTCTACTAATTTTTCCACTCTTTTTTAAAAAAATGTTTACATTTTTTTTCATGATATAAGGAAAAATAGAAAAAAAAAAGTCTCTAGTTCACAGTCGTGTCACTTTTCCGGCACAGATGTATATATAAAGGTTATTTAAAGTTTTAGACTTGTTCGGAGTGGGGGAAAAGTTGTGGTTTGGGCTGTTAGTGTTTTTTTTTTATAATTTGAATTTTTTGATGTGCTTTTTTTTTTATTATTATTTTATTTTACATATTGTGCCCACCATAAGGTCAGAAAAAGACCTTTGCAGGGCATTTTTATATCACTTTTTTTTGCTGATTTTCCATGTAACTGGGGTTGCTATACAAGCGAGATATAACAGCGAAATGACAATTTAACGCACCCTCTAGAATGTTGTTTAAATTTAAACCAAGTTCTAAAGATTATCTTTTAAATATACTACAATAAAGAAGACGTTTTAATTTACCTGCTTGGATTGGAAATTGGTTTCTCCTTCGCAAAGTTTTGCCTCTTCGGGTTCAGGTTTCGCTTCAACCTGCCACAGTAACAGTGAAAATACATGGGGGAAACACAGCCCCTGAACTAACTGCAGAGTTAATCTGTAAAGACCCAGGTGCTGCGGCAGTTAACAAGCCCCGACACTAAGGGTATGTTCACACGGCTTATTTTGGGACGCTTTTCGCCACGTATTGAGAGCGTACTGCACTCTAATACGAGCGAAATGTGCCCCAATCATTACGGTGATCTACAGTTCTCATAGAGAACTATGGATTAAGCCTCCTCTCCCCGCTCGTACTATACCATCATATTGTACGAGCGGGAAGATAATTGACATGTCATTTATTCACGGCACTTACGTGCCGCGAGTAATGACAGTCTATGAGCCGGCGGGCTGCCGGCCCACCCGCACCGCGTAATTGCGGGGGCGTACTGTACACCCCGCAGTTAAGCCATGTGAACATACCCTAACAGACCCCCCGCCTCCGGGAAGCAGGAGGATTTATGCTAATTTGTATATACAGCACTCATTGAGCGCTGTATACACACTGATCAGGAAGGAAGGGACGGTAATAAACCATCCCTACCTTCTCAGTGTAGAGTTGGCTAATGCTGAGAGCTATCTCACCACTCTGCAAGAACGTTCCCCAATGTCCATGCAGAGTTAAGTGACCTCTCTGACCAGATGTTTATAGACAACTGACAGTTGTCATCCAGTTAATTTGCACCTATTGCGAGAGCTCCTGTCATCAGAATATAATCCTTTTGGTTGCCTTTAAGACACCGTTAGCAAGATACAAGTAATTTTCTGCAGCTTTTCACAGCAGCCTGTTCACTCTCCATATTCGAATATCTTGCGGGAAAGAGCCACTAAGGATTCTTTTCCCCTGCGAAATTTTTCTGCACAATCTCATCCTTGTTAGAAAAGGGAAACCATCAATTTTTTAAAATACTTTAAAACAAATCTTTCAAATTTCGTTTCTTAGTTAAAAAAGATAGAGTCCAAATCCAGAGATTTACTTCCGTTTGTTTATTAAAATATTCCCAGTTGAGTCACATTATTATGACCACGTCCTACTTTCGACATTGGCAGTGTGTAGATCATGAAGGAAGTCCCGTGTCATGATCTGGCTTGGTGGGAGTCTAAGGTGTGTGGTAGGCTGTCTGGATATCTCTCATTGTTGTCTTAGGCTATGTTCACACTGCTTAATTGCGGGGCGTACGCCCCCCGGGAATTCCGCCCTGTCAGCGGGGCTATACGCCGCAAAATGCATTCACTTATCTCCCCCCCCCGGGGGGATTTGCCCAGCGGGGAAGAGACGTAATCCATAGTTTTGTATGAGAATTGGATTACCGTAAGGGCGGGGTATTCCCGCCCAATTCACGCCGTACTGAAATACCCCATTTTAAGCCGTGGAAAAATGGCCTCAGGCAAAAAAGAAAAAAAAAAACTGGGTGGACTGTAATACCCCCGGAAAATTTTTCAAGATTAGGGTTTTTTTGTTTAGAAAAAGACTGCTTTTTAGGGGACAAATAAATATGTTTAAATATATTAAAGGTCACTATAGAATCTCTCTCAAATCTATTTTATACCCGACTTATTTAAAACGAGGGGGGATCCTCTATTTTTGAGGGAAAAAAAGTTTTTTACATAAACAAAAAGGGATTCTTTTCGTAAGAGCATGAGACTGTGGAATTCTCGCCAAGGAACTTCTCATGGTAATTCACTAAAGGAGTTTTAAAAAAAGGGCTGGAGCATTTTTGAGCGTGATAATATAAAAAGTTATAATGACTAGGAATCGGAGAGGGGTCGTTGATCCAGGGATTATTCCGATTCCCAAATTTGTAGTAGGGAAGGAATTTTTTCCCCTAAAATGAGGACAATTGGCTTCTACCTCATGGGGGTTTTTTTTGCCGTCCTCCGGATCTACACTTTAGCCATAGTTGCCAACTTTCGAAAATGAAAAAGCAGGAGAATGTAGTGGGCGGCGCGCGTAGCGCGCCGTGGCAAAAATTTGCATGGACACCCCATCTTGTTGGTATGCCACCCCCCCTTCAAAAAAGCCCCCACCCACTCCACCTAAACTGCATAACGCTTTGGAAGAAAGCCAGTGAATGCCCTTATAGCCAGGTAGTAGCCCCCCAAAACCAGTAGTGCCCCTTACAGGCCGGTAGATGCCCACTTGTAGCCAAGTAGATGCCCCCTCTTACCAGGGAGAGCCAAATTTTGTAGCCAGGGAGTTGCCCCCCTTTGTTAGCCAGGTAGTGCCCCCCATTGTTAGCCAGGTAGGTGCCCCCCATTGTTTTGCCAGGTAGGTGCCCCCATTGTCAGCCAGGTAGGTGCCCCCCATTGGTCAGCCAGGTAGGTGCCCCCCACCTGTTTGCCAGGTAGTGCCCCATCTGTTTGCCAGGTAGTTGCCCCCATTGTTTGCCAGGTAGATGTCCCCTCTGTTTGCCAGGGAGATGTCCCCTCTGTTTTCCAGGTAGATGTCCCCCTCTGTTAGCCAGGTTTGGTCCCCTCTGGTTGCCAGGTATTTTCCCCTCTGTTGCCAGGGAAATGTCCCCCTTTTTGTCAGGTAGTGTCCTCTCTGTTTCCAGGTAGTGCCCCCATCTGTTAGCCAGGTAGTGCCCCCATCTGTTAGCCAGGGAGTGCCCCCTCTGTTGCCAGGTAGATTCCCCTCTGTTGCCAGGTAGATGTCCCCTCTGTTGCCAAAGGGAATGCCCCCCTCTGTTTGCCAGGTAGATGCCCCCTCTGTTGCCAGGTAGATTTCCCCCTCTGTTGCCAGGTAGATGTCCCCTCTGTTGCCAGGGAGTGTCCCCTCTGTTGCCAGGTAGTGTCCCCTCTGTTGCCAGGTAGTGCCCCCTCTTTTTGCCATAGTGTCCCCTCTGTTGCCAGGTAGATGTCCCCTCTGTAGCCAGTAGATGCCCCCTCTGTTTTCCAGGTAGTTGCCCCCTCTGTTGGCCAGGTAGATGTCCCCCTGTTGCCCCGGTAGTGTCCCCTCTGTTGCCAGGTAGTGTCCCCTCTGTTGCCAGGTAGTGTCCCCTCTGTGCCAGGTAAGTTCCCCCCTGTTGCCAGTAAATTTCCCCCTCTGTTGTCAGGTAGTGTCCCCTCTGTTGTCAGGTAGTGACCCCTCTGTTACCAGGTAGTGCCCCCATCTTTAGCCAGGTAGTGCCCCCCCTCTGTTGCCAGGTAGTGCCCCCTTTGTTGCCAGGTATGCCCCCTCTCTTGCCAGGTTTGTTGTCCCCTCTGTTGCCAGTATTTCCCCCTCTGTTGCCAGGTAGTGCCCCTCTGTTGCCAAAGGGAGTGCCCCCCTCGTTGCCAGGTATTGCCCCCTCTGTTAGCCAGGTAGAGCCCCCTAAAGCTAATAAAAATTAAATAATAAAATCCCCCTTTACCTTACCAGGCTCCTGCAGCGCGGCCGCTCCGACCGATCTCTTCAGCGGCGCAGGGGGAATGAGAGCAGCCGCGCGTCACTCCCCTGCAGCCGCGCGTCACTTCCCCCTGCGCCGTTGACCTGTATGTACGCGCACACAACCGCGCCGTACATACAGGGAGAGGAGGGAGGAGGGAGCGATCCCTCCTGCCTCCTCCCCGCACAGTGAGACCGCGGGCGGGTGAGCGGCCGCTGCGGCCCGCTGCAGCACCCTGCCTGTAGGAGCGGGTCCCCTGCGGCGCAAGAGTAGCGCACCAGCGCTACTCTTGCGCCGCGGTAATTTAAAGGACCCCCGCCCGCCTGCCAGCGGCGGAGGAATGCAACTCCCCCGGGAGGGCGGGAGGGGACCCCAAATAGCGGACCCCCCCGCCAAAAAGGGGAGAGTTGGCATGTATGACTTTAGCACAACAGGCTGAACTGGATGGACGTCTTGTCTTTGTTCAGCCTTACAAACTATGTAACTATGTAAAAAAGGGCAATTTATTAGAGTTGCAAAGAAGGATGATTATTGGCTTTTGGGCAAAGAGTAGCAATATTTCTGAAACTGTGCAATTTGTGAACTGTTCTCATGCTGCTGTGGTGAAAGTGTATCATGAGTTGACAAAATGCACCACTGTGAAAATAAGCGACGTGTAAACTGCAGATCACTGGTTGCTATTAATGTGAGAGATGAATGCCGGCTACAAAGGTGCCCAAGCCTGGACCGACACGCTACAGGGGAGCAGCACAATTCAATGACCCCACTGCATATGGGGCTCTAGTGGAGAAGAGTCATATTGCTGTTTCTAAAAATGCAAGCCCTTTTTTTCTTATCCTAGACAAAATAACTAGTGCAGGAAAGGTGAAAAACCCATGGCAAATTCCTGACTTGTCTGTTTTAGTAAATACTGGTATTCCCCATGAAATACCAATTCTGGAGCATCTGTCCTTAAATCTCTGATGTTTCTCCTACAAATTCACTACCAATCTGTCAGCTGGGTGTTGCCAACTGGAGGTGTGTTCCTTCACAGTCTGACATTGTCCAGTCAGTGCTGTCATTGTGTACAGACACACCCCTTTGAAAGAAGAAAGGATAGCACCCGACTGATTCATTAATACATTTATAGGAGGAATAACCGAGGAACAGCACAACCCAGAGTTATAAGAGAAGATGCTCCAGAATTGTTATGTCACAGGGAACATAATTGTTTTTCCAAAATGGACATGGCACGAAATGTCACAGGCCCACTTTCAGGTGCTCTTTAGCAGTGTTCTTCTACCCCGTTCTGGGGAGCCACGGAAAAGTGTTTGAGAGTGCTGCAGACAATGGCAAGCTTCTGAGGCAGTGGTTTTTGAATACAGATTCGGCACCACAACTCTGCAGCAAATAACAGTACAACATACGTGAATGGGGTATTGTAAATTCCATTTACATGTAATAAAAAGTTCCATGCGAATGAACAAGCATGCTACGTATTATGCTTATTATGTTATGAAAAAGCCTCAGATTTTGTTGCAGATCTCACCTCTTAAAGGGGATGTCCAGATCAGTATTTTAATGGTGAGTGCTACTTTAGGCTACCATGGATTGGATTGTCTCCAGTTATTGGCTGCAGTGGTCACGTATCTTTTCTTGACATTACCATTCAGAGCATTCACTTCCTAATGGTGAGGGAAGAATGATCACCTAACCGCTGCAGCCAATCAGTGTTTGCATAAATCAATGGTCGGTCGCTGCAAGTCAACACAAGACCTGGCGAGAGCAGCGCTGGAAGGGAGGTGAGTGGGCAGGTAGGTATGAAATTGCAATTGCTATTGAATTATTGACCTGGACAACCCCCTTCAGGGGTTCTCATTTGCTGTACAATAAACGTGGTTTTTGAAATGCATTTTTTTCTGAATTTAACAAGCACATAAAAGTTGCAATAAAAATATGAAAAAAAATCACAAAAAACTACCTGGTCTACTAGATCCAGGCCAATATACCCTCCTTCCCTCCAAGAATTTTCACTTATTGCCTGAAGATAAACTTTAACCTACATAAAGCTTTACCAGCAGTGGTTATATAAGTATAAATTGCACAGTAAACAGCAAAATATAAATCTCCAGTGTTTTACATCTTTCTGCCAGTTAAGAAACAAGTGGGAATCCCAATGGATCACAAGTGTATTTGAAAGCTCCTAGTGTCATCATTTGCTTCTTATATAATCCCCTATGGAATGGGCATCTTATATATACATGGAATGGAACAGTGCCCTAGTTTCAGGTTAGCAAATACAAGCTTACTATAGAGAGTGGCTTGGCAGCAGATCGCCCTCTTTTCCTCTCCAGCGCTGTATGACGCTGCAGTTAGAGATGCAGATTGAATGACATTATGACCTACTCTCAGCTTTGAAACAGTTATCTGCCTATGTGCGCTGAATGCTTCTATGTCAGCTTTTTCAGATGAGGAAATCGTGATCCAGCTCACGTTCCATGCTCTGTTTTTTCACATAAAGGAATTACATTGATAAAACTGGCTCATTTCACTCCTGGACACAAACACATTACAGTATCCGGAGCTGGATAAACTTGGCAGATGTCTATTTTATCACTTACTGCATTGACTCGCTGTCACAGAGTTTAGCGTCATATTGAGATGATTACTTTGGCGGACAATGAGTGATATGTTGGAGACTTTACAGGAGCAAACCTACTCATACCCAAAGCAAGCAATCGGTTATCTATATCATTGTATTGTATTGATGGAAACCATGGATGATGCATATTTTCACTGTCATAATTTAGGACTGTCTAGCTGCTGCCTTTTTATGGGGTTGTCTCATTACGAAGATTAGCTTTCAATATGTAAGGAATGGTAAATGAAAACTTTTTCCAAATACAGCTCTGGAAAAAATTAAGAGACCACTGCAAAATTTTCAGTTTTTTTGATTTTTCTCTTCAATGGTATGTATTTTTGAGAAAAATGTACATTGTTATTTTATTATATAAACTACTGACAACATGTCTCCGAAATTCAAAGCAAAACATTTTGTATTTACAGTATTTGCAGTAAATGAGAAATCTTTAAAATATTAAAAAAGAAGCAGCAGCGCTGTCAGACCTCAAATAATGCAAAGAAAACAAGTTCATATTTATTTAGAAACAATAAGACTAATGTTTTAAGTCAGGAAGAGTTCAAAAATAAATATTTGGTGGAATAACCATGATTTTTTTTCATTCAAATTCCTTTTGGCCTATTCCTAGCACTTGTTTTTCCATCCAGCTTGTTCTATTGCAAGAGGATTGTGAAGACCACAACAGTGTTTTTTATACTTTCCTTCATTATATAAGATTTGATTCAGGTGATCACCTAATCAGAAGCACATGAAGTAGAATGATGTGGACTTTGGTTGGAATTCAACTGACACTGGAATGGAAGTCAGACATGTAGAGATGCTGATTTTTAGGAAACTGTGCAGTGGTCTCTTAATTTTTTTCCAGAACTGAATATTGCTTTGTTTATTTTGCTTTGTTGAGGAGATAAGAGAGATTGTATCTGCTCTGAGTGCACAAAGGTTTCTCTGGTTACCGTCCTGCTCTCCCCTTCTCTCTTTGCTCTTTGTCTTATCTAAAAACAGAGAGTGACGTCACCACAGGTCGGCACACAGAACTGCCAGGAGCTTGATAACAGAGTGTTTTATCTCTAACAAACAAAGGCGAATAATTATTTTTGGTTACTTGGAGTGCTAAAACTTTTAGCTCTATAGATAACATCTGCTCTCACATCAGTGCAGTTAGAAGAATTCTGAGTACGGAGCTGATATGCTAATCACTGCTATAGAGCCACCCGCAACCGACCAGAAAGAGAGAGAGGATTTATGAACCTAAAGCTGCTTGTGGCTCTGTAAAACAGGATGGTGAGACAACCCCATTTAAAGAGGACCTATGACTTCTCCTGACAGCTCTGTAAATTCTTGTGTTTCCTGTGAAGTAACAATTCTGGAGCCTCTTCTCTTAACTCTCTGTGCTGTTCCTCTGTTTTGCTTCTAGAAATGTATTAATGAATCTGCCAGCTGGTTTTTGCCAATGGGAGGAGGGTCCTAGTCTGACACTTTCCAATCAGTGATGACAGAGTCAGTGTATGCAGGGACAAACACCTCTGAGAACTGGAATGGTAACACTCAGCTGAAAGATTCCAGAGGGGTGTGATTAATCCTAATCTATTTTCCATGATGTGGTCATGTATAGTATTATGCAATAGTTTGGGCACCTCCTGTTAACTTATTTTATTTAATTTCTAATTAAAAAATCATAGAAGGGCACTCACTCAAACCCCCCTTGTATTAGTCCACCCCCTTTCACATCAGTTTTGTTTGTCGCTGTTCAACATATGCATTAAACAAATTTTTTTTTTAATGGACAAAAATGTGTATACATTTTGTCTACATCTTCATTTTTTAACCTACATGTTAATCATGTGCGTATGTCTACAACCGTTTCTTTGCGTTTTAGACATTTTTCTAACCTTTTATTTTCAATTAAGGATTTTTTTAAATTTTTTTTTACTTTTATATGCTATTACTTATAAAGTACAAAAAAAGTATAAGTCATGTTTGTTTTTGAAAAAGGATAATAAAAAAAAGTCTGGCAGTCTATGCTTCTTCATCCTTGACAGAAAAACGATGCAACAGACGCAAACCAATTTTTGACCCAAATCAATTACTTCTTAAATGTCCCTCTTTTTCACTTAAAGGGGTTTTGCCACAATCTCATTTCATACCTCCTGTATCCAGCTCTGTGTGCTCAGAAGGAGGCGTGTGTGATTTGTTTGAATTGCATATCATGTGACCCAGCAGGATGACATCACCAGGCCTTTCCACTCTGTATTCAAAGAAAGGTTTGTTTATGTAAAGCATTGTGAGTAGCTGAGAGGTAAAGTTTTTGCCGCCAGGCACAATGGTCCTAGGTTCAAATCCCTGCAGGAACCAAACCTGTTTTTTTTTTTTTTTTTTACTCTTTATCAATTCACAAACCCCATTGAGGTTTCTTTTTTTATTTATTTCCACTGTTAGTCTAATTACTAAGGAGCACATAGGACGGGAGTAAAGTGACAGAACCTGGGGTTTGAATACTCAGTAGCTGCCTGAGAGGAGAGGTGATGTTTGAGCATGTCTGACCAGGACTGAGGAGCTCTCAGCCCTGGTCGTATCCCCTGGAGACGAGCTGTAAACAATCACTAAAGGAGCAGCTAAAACAAAACGGTGCCGAATTTTTAATAATAAGGAATGGTGAAAATGTTTGTTATTTCATTTGCAAGCTTCCCAGGTCAAATTTACTTCTTGGCAAAACCCCTTTAATAGCTAAACTTGTATTAATAAGCTTACTGTACTACCCCATAGAATCTTCTCTGTCGTTCTTCCAACTACATATTAGGCTATTGTCTGGCGTCCGCTGACGCGTTTTTCACACCATGTGACAGCCACGCTTTTTTTTAAAATCCTTTTTCAAAAACATACACAACGTATACTTTTTTTTGGGAAGTTATAGCATATAAAAGTAAAAAAAAAACTAAACAAATCCTTAAAGTGGATGTATCGCTTCTTCAGTTGGGCTGTTCTCTTGAAGCTTGATGCTCTCACTTCCTGAAATCCAGGGGCGTTTCTTCCCCTCCCAGCTGGGTGTTTCTTAACATCATCCCCTCTTCACTGTTCATGCTGGCCCCAGTGTGTGTGTGTGTCCCACCTCTTCATATCACTGTCCTATCCATATGCAGTCTTATTTTGTAAGAGATGTTTACATACCACAGGCCTGCATTCAGTCTAAACAGTCTTCTATGAACGCAGCACTGCTCTATCACAGCTGGAGGTTTGCTACAGTTGAATGCATGCAGAGCACAGATCCGTCTCCCTTCATGTTTACATAAGGCACCGACGCACAATTCTGCTGTTTTCTGATTGTAGCAGTAGCTGCAGTGTCAATGAGGAGCAGTTAGCTGTATAGAGTGAAATTTTTGACGGCCCCTTACACGCATGAGCATTAAGGCACCGTGCCGCAATTCTGCTGTTTTCTGATTATAGAGACAGCTGCAGTGTCAATGAGAAGGCAGCTAACTGTATAGAGTGAAATTGTTGTCGGCCCCCTAATTCTGAGTGAGAGGCAGGAATGCAAGCTCCGTGAATACGGCCGGCTGGGGGGGCCGAACAGAATGTAAATTATTACATTATTACATTATTGCATTATTAAATTATTAGAGCCCTCAGCTAATGAAATGCAAGGAAGTGGGATCCGACCGACACTGGAGAAGTTTGTTTACAGAAAACGAAGATAAGGAATACTGTGAGAACAAGACAGCTTTACTAATGACATCCAATTGCAAAGCTGCTTGTTTTCACTGTCCCCTTATTCTGAAGACCATTTAATGAAATGATACAACCCCTTTAATTGAAAATAAAAGGCACAAGTTTTATCTCTGGATTTAATGATAACAAAAAAGTAACAAGGCTTTTACATGCTTTTACAAGTCTCATTTTTGGAGAAAATAGTGCTTCAATGTGTGTGGTGAGGATGGGGCTCAGTGTGCCTCAAACCAAAGTCTCACAGAGGATAAAAACATGAAAGAAATCTAACTGTCAGTTGTCTTTATTAATAAGACGTATATGAAAGTATGCATCCTGGAGGAAGTGGAGTTTTTCGAGAAACGGCAGTCACCTTTGCTGTACCCATCGTTCAATACCGGCTTTCTCAATGTTTCCTGTGAATAAAGATGATTAAGGGTTGGGTGAATGCCATGTGGCATTTCTTTTATATTTGTGCATATGAAAAAAATATTTCTTAGACAGTTCCTTTAATAGCTCAATACACATTGTTATATACATCATTTACATTTTATAATGGAGACAACACCATTGTAATGTAATTGTAGCCTATTTTACAAATATTATTAATGTATGTATATGAAAGGTAGCAGCATGCAATAACTTTATAAAAATCAATATATGGAACATTAAGTACAATAATTATTTGTATATGGCATGAAAATGCCGTTATATCCTGCGTCTACCTCTGCTCATTATCTTAATGTTCTTCAGCTTTCAGCTAACGGTGGAAATATTTGACTACATGGAGTGGGAGCTCAATCTCTTTCATACAGGTCAGTATTTTTTCTGCTCCCTGACTGGTTCACGTAATTCATGTTTGTTGGCGTTCCCTGCTGATGTACTGGAAGACTGAGACCTGTCATCCCCGGTGGAAAAAGCTGCTCCACAGGAATGGCATTTTTACCTCCGAGCTAATGATTATTACGCACAAGTAGTGATTACACCCTGGAGGTTAATGGTATAGTGCACATGGCACTCGATGTGTTCATATTTTCATATCTGTCGAGATGGTTGTTAGGGGTAACTCCATAGTGATGCCGCTTGTTCTCAAGTTACCAGAAAAAAACCTGATTTCCTGCCATAAAAGAGAACAAGAACAAGTAAAATTGTATATTGTTAAAACGTCACTTGAACATTCATACTTAGTGATCAGTATGTATAACAGCCATTATCTATGACCTTACATAAGGAACTGAATGCGGGGACCGAACTTTATCCCTTCAGTCAGCTCCAGTATCCTCTAGATTATGTAATTACACTTCTGTAGCTTCAATGACGGTGATACTAAGACTTGGTTCACATCGGCATCAGAGGTTACATTTGGAGCCTCCATCGCAGATTCTGTCGAAAATGATGCAAAAGTAGTACTGCATGCTAAAAATGCCTGATAAACAGAAGAGAGGTCAAGCGATCCTCCTCTTGAAATAATGTCACAAATTTATTCCATCAAAACGTAAAATGGAGATAGAAAATAGCAGATAGTGCAGAAAAACTCTGATGCGTTTCAAACATACTAGTTCTTACTTATAGCATCAAAGCCAGCTCACTGCTCCACCAAAGAGTTGCACAGAAAACACACTGGGCAGTGTGAATAACAGTAGCAGAAAGTAGAAAGGTAAAGCATGTCCAGTGTATGCTTTGAGTAAAAACTAGTATGTTCAAAACGCGTCAGTATTTTTCTGTGGTTTCTGCTAGGTCCTGGCTGCATTTTACGTTTTGATGGAATAAATTTGTGATTTTATTTTAAGAGGATTTCTGGACTTTTCTGCTTTTAGCCATTGTTATTTAGGGCATGTCCCCACGTCACGGTTTTCGTCCGGTTTGTGGTTTTTCAGACCGCCTGAAAAAACGGCCGAAAATGAGCACAATGGTGCTCTATGGAAAACCCTTGCAGCAGTCCCCACTGCACAGGTTTTCCGTCCGGCGGTTTAGAAGCACAATCACAATCTTGTCCGGCCGGTATTTGTCCTGTGCCGTGTGAACGAGCCCTAAGCGTGGACACTTCTGTACACTATGTACTGTGCCATAAATAGTATATAAAATATTGCAATGTGCTGTATGTCAGAAGAAGTTTTCATTACTTCCATGCAGTAATAAGAAGAGTGCTCAGCCACTGCCCCCTTACAATCGGGATTGTTTGGTTGCTTGTCTTGAATCTGTTTATTCTACACACGTCACTCGGACCTCAGTAAGGCCAAAGGTCAGACCTCTTTTGCCCTGGAGATGTGATGTAGGTGATTTCAGTGATATCAAGTGGAGCATTGTTGTACATTTGATGTATTTCGCTACATAGGTGCTGCAGGGAGAATCAGGTACTGCAGGGTTCCTGTAGATGTCTGTTGACACCAACAGCCCAATAAAGTGGACCTGCAGACCTGAAGGCTGGTAAAGATCAGCTCACTCCCAAAATGAACCAGGGAGCTATAAGACATGTGTCTAACAGTTGAGTGAAACCTATGATCACTGCATCTCTATTAACAAAGTTGCTTTGTCAGAGGGTTGTCTTTTTGAATGGGTCATGTTTATTTGCTTATCTGACCGGATGGACATCCGTGTGTCAGACAGGAAACATTAAAGAACAAACACTCTGCAACCACTGCTGGAAGAACACACCTGGTGGCGGCAGCAACATTCTCTGGGCCCACTTAATCTTGTGGAAAGTATGGTCAACTGATTTAGGTATGAATCCATCATTGCAGATCATGTACACATAAATGGTGATTGTATTTCCTGGAGCTAATGGGATGTTGCAGCAAGACAATGCGAAATGTCACATTGCTAGAAATGTCTGACATTAGTTGATGGAACCCGGCCAAGGCTTTCAAGTACTATCCTGGCCCCCTAATTTCCCAGATTTGAACCTAATTGAGCAGCGGTGGGACCACCTCAGTCGTTATGTTCACCCTATGGATCCTCCACTATGCACCCTCCTGCAATTATGGGATGCAGTCAGCCCCAGATACCTGTGACAACCTGCCAGGACCTTATTGAGTCACTAGGCTGCACATAGTGATTACTCAGGATACTAGCTGCTGGTTATAATAATGTGACTTGACTGTGTACATCTCAATAAGTAAATGTACTAGTCCAAAGTAATTTTGCTTGTAAGGTGCTCTATTTTAGAGTGTTAGCCCTCACGGGCAGGGACCTCTCTCCTTCTGTACCAGTTGTTAGTTATTAGTTTGTCACCTTTGTACTTGTTTGACCTATGTTATGTATGAAACCTGAATGTACAGCGCTCTGGAACCAAGGTCGCTCAAAAATAAATAATACTAATAATAATAATAATATAGAATCAGGGTCAGTGACACCAACAATCGAGATGGCCTTTGTGCAAGGACTGAATATAGTCTCCTTGTTTTTCAGCTGATAATTTGACCGCTGGGTACTTGCCATAGACCACTGCATTCATGGCTGTTGTTCATCACCAGTGTCTCAGTTCACAAGTAATTTTCCCTCTAGTTGATAATAAGAGCAATCAAGAACAGAATGCAATGTAAGGAAATTGTTATTCAAGACTTGTCCTTGTTTATTCTAGTAGGTTATTCAAGGGATATTTAAAGCCAGGTTTTCATATAATCTTTAAGAAGCCCCCAAAAATGTATAGAATACCCACAAATATTTACTGAAGAGCCTATGTGCAAGAACAGTGTGTGGGCTCCCTAATTTGCAAATGATAATTTTACACGAACACTTGGGGAGACATGTATGAACGAAGGAGCTTCAAAGTGAATAATTTCATCTCGTTTTCAGTGTATAATGCGCCTGAATGTATGAAAGTGTTTTTTGTGCGTTCATAAATGGTGTCTAAAGTTCAACGCACCTTGCCTATGTGTTTGGCGCATTATGAAACTTAGGCACATAAGTAATGCGCCTAACATGTATAAAGGCTATAGATAGGCTGGAACTAAAACAATTAGGATAGCATGTCAGAAAATATGGCACTGATCTTGCTTGGTGGACCACAGGTAGTAAAAATTTAAAAATGTAGTAAAAATTTTAAATTTAAAAATCTGAGCATCAGTGGGTTGTTTAATATAAAATTAGTTTTAGGGGGCGTGGCCTGGAAGGACATGGAGTAAGTCGCATCAGTGAAGAGCTCCGTGGCGAACATAACTAAACCGGCTAACCCAAACCTTGACCTGCCTTCAAACCTGCTAAGATAAGCATCGGACCTGCTGTATTTCCTCACCGATACCAGAACCCGCTTGAGAACCGAGGAACCCGCGGCTAAACCGTGATTTCTACAAGGGAAGCTGAGGGCCTAGGCTGAGGGCCTCACCGGAGCGCAGCCTCGCGCGCGCTTTCTGCCATACCGTACTGCACGGACATAGAGGGACGAAGAGCCAGCTCCACCGCTCTCTGCAAGGTAACAAACCGTACCTCAACGACTCTCTCAGGCGGCGTGTCCTCCGAGATATCCACCGCTGTGAGTGTGGGAGCGAGCGGACAATCCCGGAGTACATCGCTGGGTGAGCAACTCGCAGCACCCTCCGCAGCACCCTCCGTACAGAGAGAGAGAACAGGCTCCCGACATTACTCCCGGCTCCACCATTACCCTCGCTACAGCGACAGTTGCGGTTCTCCCCAAGACGGCACGGAAGGGATGCCGCTGATAAGGAGCTGGCGGCCCTTGTGGGAGCAGTCCAGTAACTCCACATATCTGGACACTCATCGGCCTACCGAACTCGCAGATCTGAATCCCCAACCAGAGGATGTAATGAACAAAACCCTAGTACGGTCCCACTCATTTAGTCATCCACCACAATTAAACTAATCTGATAGCAGTACATTACAAGAATACAGTAGCCATCCTACTGGACCCACATATACCCTGTTACCATTTACAGGTGCTACTCGCTGTGCTAGCAGTGCATAAGTCAGATACTTTCTCACCCAATTCTATATCACTCTGTATATCGCCTGCATTAAAATATCGCACAAAGTGAGCGACTATCCTACAACCAGACTGGTAGATTTAAATATATGGACGCTAACCTGTTCAGCTAGTTCACCAATCTGAATACTTAATTGGCTATTGTGCTAATCATACCACAAATACAGCTTAACACGGCGGATGTACCATAGGATTTCCCGTATATGGATTTGATTGCCGGACACTTCAAAAATACAAGGAGTCCACAACTTTACCACTAGACTCACCATATATCCTTATATTAACCACAATTAATACTATCCGTGCTGTTAGTGTATTGATCAGCTATCGTCCTACCCAATCCCTCTGTCATCAAAACAAATACTGTACGCCACTCCCACTGCATATATATACAAAGCCAACAATTACTGTAATATTAACCCAGTGAACTCATACCTGGGCGCCAACCTGTCTGCCTAGTACACTATCTCGTCTATCTAACTGACCAGCGCACCAGCTCCTGCACAAGCACAGCCCAACATATCTGGAAAGTGAATTCACTATATGCCAACTCCCTATCGGCCATTCCGAAAATACTGGGTGAACATAGCCCACTTACTGAATTCTTACATTTCTGAACACTAATTGTACTAAATATCAGTCAAGTTGCATATTCAGCCGACAGAAGGTGATGATCATAAGCTAATAGGAGATACCTGACTATTATACTACAGACTGAATATATCACTAACCCCTGGAACATAGTTTTGGCATCTCTTACACAAACCCTTCATCTAAAATATTTAAAAAAAAAAAAAGAGAGAGAGAGAGAAGAAACCTTTCTGCTCCATACCTCAATACCTACAGTCCGTCTCACCAGATTACTTTATGTCGTACCGCACGCAAAGAAGAATGCGAAGTGCCTCAAAGAAGTCACAAAGTGTAAAACCGACCAAACCACTCAATTCTTTCAGCATACATCCCCACTGCTCCAGTCAATGGAAGACCAAAACCCATTTTCTCCACTTCCTGTCTCTTCTCCACGACCAGAATCAGTTGATCTAGAGCAACAGGATCTGTCAGATCAAGTCTCTACAATGGAAGTCACCTTAAAGAAGCTTTTCTCCTCCTTTCGAGACACCTTGAACAGAGATATCAAACAAACCATGTCTGATCTGAAATCAGACATACAAACCCTAGTAGCAAGAACAGACCACGTCAAAAAAAAGATGATGGAACTTACCACATCTCATAACCTGCTCATCGACGCCAATGCAGAACTGGAGGAAGAGGTGCAAAAATTGTCATCTAAACTTCTGGACTTGGAGGATAGGTCCAGAAGAAATAATATTAGAATACGTGGCATTCCAGAATCAGTTTCCACAGAAGCCCTTTCCCCATTTTTAACAGATTTGATGGCGATCGCTCTCCCTGAATCATCTCAAACAGATTTAAAGATCGATAGAATACACCGTCTTCCAAAACCCAAACATCTTCCAGCAGCAGTCCCAAGAGATGTGATAGCCCGTATACACTTTTTTACAACAAAGGATAATCTCCTCAAGACCCTGAGATCCCATATCTCTCTACCTGATAGGTTTGCCAACCTGTCGATTTTCCCCGATCTATCCGCGGGAACGATGCTCAGAAGAAAAGAATACGCACCCTATACAAAGATTCTGAGGGAACACAACATCGGATATCATTGGGGATTTCCCGTCAAGTTGGTGATCTCGAAAGATAACCTCACCACTGTTTGCAATACCCCAGCGAGGGTGAAAGAACTTCTCGTATCCTGGGGTCTTCTCACCTCACCCACGTCTACACCGCAGAAACAAAGCCCGAGTAGACCAGAAGTTATAACCCCACTCTGGTCGGAAAAGCAGCATAGACCCAGATCCTGCACAAAGGACTGACGTTTCCCTTGATATGGCAGTTACCTCTTATTTGAAGATTCGCCTGGTATCCTGATGCGAGCTCTAGCTCTGTCTGTTGGATTTGGCAAAGACTTGCCCCCTGACCTATCCCCAATTTAGGGAGATAATCCTCTCACTTTTGGTTATAATGTTGGCGCTAGTCGCCGCAGTTTCCAAGTTCATACCTGTTTATTGTTGCCATGTATCACAATATCTCTATAAGTCCTCTGGTCTAAACACTAACATTCAAGATGAGCACATGTCAGTTAATGCTAGTATTAACAACCTTTCACCATGTCGATCAAATTCCTATCATTGAATGTCAATGGTCTAAACTCACCTTGCAAGAGGTCGTGTATGTGGAGGGAAATTCTTAGGTCTGGCGCCAACGTGGTATGTCTGCAAGAGACACATCTCTGCAACAAAGACACATTTCGTTTGGAAAATAAAAAATTTCCCTACTCTTACCACTCGACGCTAGACCTTAAGAAAGCCGGTGTATCTGTCTTTATTAGGGATTCAGTCGCATTTAAGCTTCACCAGTCAATTATCGATAAAAATGGCAGATATGTTATTATACAGGGGACTTTAAACACACTAGATTACACAATTGTAGCACTAGACGCCCCAAACACCCGCCAGATATCCTTTATCACAAAAACCTTAACAAAAGCCAAAGAAATACTTAAAGGGAATCTCATAATCTGTGGGGACTTTAACATAGTGATAGATAAAACCAAAGACAGATCGGGAGGAGGATCAAGATACACCCCTGAACTCAAAAACCTCATTCTGGAGAAAGATTTGCATGATCCCTTGCGATATGCCCACCCGGATGAACTGGATTTTACCCACTATTCGGCAGCTAAGAATTCACACGCGAGATTTGACTACTTCCTCCTTAATAGACGTGCACTCCAATTAATATCTAGTTCCACTATCGGCTGTAAGACTTGGTCGGATCACGCGCCAATATTTCTGAAAGTCAGAGACCACTGCTCTCCTTCAACACGCCCTCCGTGGCGCCTCAATAATTTCTTGCTCAACTCCCCCAAAATCTTGGCAGAAGTCACTGCTTCGCTTAAAGATTATTTCAGTATAAATGTCCCTACGGCCCCATCAGCAGAATCTCTGTGGTGTGCGCATAAAGCATATATAAGTGGCACATTTATATCCATAGCAGCCAGAGAAAAGAAAATTAGGGAAAGGGAGATGAACAAGCTTCTAGACAAAATTAAACTACTTGATTCCCAATGCAAAGCTTCCCCCTCACAACCCATAAAGGAAGAACTGAAGACACTCAAATATCAACTGAGTGTTATATATCTACAACAATATGAGAAAAACCTCAATAGACTAAAATGGAACTTTTATCTGCAAGGAGATAGGCCCGGTAAATTGTTAGCAAGAAGAGTCAAAATAGTACAAGCCAGAACACGTATACACTATATTACTGTCTCTTCTAACTCTGAAATATGCGATCCTAGAGGGGAAAAATCAAATGCCTTTGCCCCCAAATACTATAGTTCCTTAACAACC
This sequence comes from Phyllomedusa bahiana, assembly GCA_025379985.1. Classification (NCBI taxonomy): domain Eukaryota; kingdom Metazoa; phylum Chordata; class Amphibia; order Anura; family Hylidae; genus Phyllomedusa; species Phyllomedusa bahiana. The sequence goes on from JAODAL010001861.1 coordinate 101,361, forward strand.
TTAATTTTAGACCCAACAGTACTCCCAGTACAGGGAGCTGACATAAACTCCTTTCTGGAGGAAATCTCCTTACCCTCTCTTAACTCTGACCAACTAGCCTCAATTAATCAGTCGATCACTCCTCTTGAAGTTGAGAAAACTATACAACATCTGAAATGCAACAAATCTCCAGGCCCTGATTGACTCAAAATAATGAGTAAATATAAACTATTTAACACTCTCCTCTAAACCCCATTTGACTGACCTTTTTCACTCCATCATCCAAAAAGGAACCCCCCCAGAAGAACTACTTTGTGCTAATATATCCACTATCCCCAAACCCGGGAAAGCCCCAGATTTAGTCTCCAACTATAGACCCATCTCCCTGTTGAACTCAGATATAAAGGTTTTTTCGAAGATCCTGGCAGACAGACTAAACGATATACTTCCATCAATGATCCATAAAGATCAAGTAGGATTCGTGAGAGGTAGACAGACAAGAGATGGGATAAGGCGAGTGTTGGATATTCTCCAAATAGTATCAAAGCGGGGAGTGCCTTTTGCCCTTCTTTCTTTAGATGGGGAAAAGGCTTTCGACCATATAAAATGGGAATACATGAAAAAAGTACTGCTAAAATTTGGGTTTGATGGTCCGATCTTGTCTGCTATCTTGTCCCTATACTCCACCCCATCCGCAAGAGTCTGTATGTCGGGATTCCTCTCTGAACAATTCCTTATCACAAATGGCACTAGACAGGGATGCCCCCTGTCCCCACTCATATATGATCTCTGCGTCGAACCCCTAGCCGAACATATTAGGAAAAATAATAGAATTACAGGCATAACTGTCCATAATGAAACCCATAAAGTCAGCCTTTACGCAGACAACATACTAATAATGACACATCAACCAGAGTCATCAATCCCCGCACTTCTAGACCTCCTTATTAGATATGCAAACTTATCCTACTACAAGCTAAACGTCACAAAGTCCATTATATTACCAATACACTGCAATACCTCTTTAAAAACATCCCTCCCAAGTATAGATTTCATCTGGAAAGAGACATATGTTCCATATCTTGGAATAAAAATATATCCTGATCTGAATACAACAATACATAAGAATTTGGAGGATATTACCTCCTTCATCAATGAGGAAACTAATAGACTCACCAAACTCCCCTTATCGTGGTTAGCACGAATAAATCTTTCCAAAATGCTACTCTTACCCCGATTTCTATATGTAGCAAGATCACTGCCGTTTTTCTTCCCTAAAGCTTCCTTAGCTAATCTTCAGAACCTGTTTTTAAAATTTATATGGAGAGGGCAAAAGCCTAGGATCCGAAGAGAATACCTATATAGGAGAAGTCCTGAGGGAGGCCGATCAGTTCCCAATCTACTACAATATAACCTCGCGTCTATATTAGAGCCCATGTTCTTCTTCTGGAACTCCCCTGAAACTCACCACTGGTCCACTATGGAGAACGCAATGACTCCAAAAGGCTCTTTCAAAGACTGCTTAATTGCCATGCTATGTGGGGACCCTCCCAAGTCATATGAAGTTCTCTCTCACATGCAGCGCAAGCTTGGTATAAATATGTTGTCAGACAACATTTAGTGACAATAGATAAACGACACTGCCCCCTCTCTGCCTTGCAAATTATATTACCAGACGCCCCTATTACGCAGTGGATTCAACGCGGAATCCGAGAGATAGGAGACATATTTCACAAAGGTCGAATTAAGCAATTCGATGACCTGGTGCAGAACTACACGATTCCAAGACACCAATTTTTTGTCTACCTACAAATAAGACATTTTATTCAGACTCAATGCCAATTAGTTACCCCTCAGACCTCCTCACCCTTACACGACTTCCTTTGGCAAAAACAGAGTAACAAAAAAGGCTTATCAGCTGCCTATCGATCATTGATGAGTGTGGATTTAGACGTTAAACATAAATGTGCAATAAAATGGGAAATGGAAATTTCTCGATCATATTCTGCAGCAGAATGGTTACAGGCAGCTAATGTAGTCTCCAGGCACTCAAAATGTGCAAACCATATAGAACTGGCCAGAAAAATACATCTTCGATGGTACCTGACACCAAGTCGAATTTCCCATTTAGCTCCTGGGCTTTCACACCTTTGCTGGAGACAGTGCGGACAAAAGGGCTCATTGCTACATATGTGGTGGAGCTGCCCCATAATCCAACCCCTTTGGAAACGGTTGGAAGCTCTCATATCTGACATCTTTCAATGGCAGATTACTTTATCCCCAGAGCTAGCTATACTAGACCTCACATTTCATGATATCCCTAGCCCATTTCATACAGTACTATCACACTTACTAATTGCAGCCAGAACAGCCATTGCTGCACAATGGAAAAATCCACAACCACCTGATATCAAGGATATTGTCCATAGACTCAATAGACAATTCCACTGCGAAACTAGTCTCCTAATTCCCCCCACACGTACTAATAAAAGTTAGGAATAATTGGTTACCTTGGACCTCATCCAAATATTTCTACTAAAACGAGTCTACATTCCTACCAGGCTCTACACAACGTTGCACTAAGACCTCTGCATGGCCATGAGCGCCCTTTTCTTTCTGCAATCACAATCATTTATGCTATAAAAAGACATGTTGTTAATCTATGACTCATGAAGACTTAACTTGAGTATCCTGTTCATTTGTGTACATGGACTTTGTTACCCTTTTATGTAAGACCTTTTTGTTCTGACTCCCCTCCCCTGTATGTTTTTCCCTTTTTTTTTTCTTCTTTTTGTTATTCCTCTTTTATCTTTATGTGTTATATGATGTTAAATGTTCGAAAAATAATAAAAACTTTTGAACACAAAAAATTAGTTTTAGATTCTATTAATTTTAAATACATTTTATATGAGATATTTTTATATTTTTGGGATATTATATAATTTATATTAATTTTTTATGATAACATTTTTTATTAAATTTAAATAGTATAATTTTATACAGTTTGATAATTATCATAAATTACTTTTTATTATTGTACAGGTGTAAGTTGAGAAATAAGGGACATTTTTTGCCCTAACAGCAAATCTATCTCCACTTCGACTACTCTGGCTCTGGCCGACCACATCAAAATGGGTCTACCTGTCTGAGCAGTAATGCGCCTAGTTTTTCCGACCTGCCTTTATATATGTGTCTGATTTTAGAAGTGTGGTGCGACACACCCCCAGAACACCCCCTCATGTTAGGTGCACTTACCATTGTCGAGTCTTGCGAACAATGCACCTAACACATACGTTTGGCGCATTAGACATCACAGCTTTCACCAGTGTCTAGAATGAATGGTCTGCTGCCCTTTGGTTTTCCCCAACACAACAAAACTTCTAACTAGGCACTGTTTTTTTTTTTTTTTATATGATTCAAAAAGGCTATGGCGAAGCTCCTGCTCATGTAGTGGTGCTGTGAAGTAGAAAACCCAGGAGGACTGTCTTACTGTACTAAATGCTGTAACTCTTTTATTCTTGTCATTGAAGGGCTATCAAATGTCACACAGGTTAGACATATAACATGTACAGGTATTGTAGAATATAATGCAACAGTATTATGAGTAATTTCCTAATATACTGCCAGTGCTGACATGAGAGGAACATAGAGCAGAGCAGCGACAAGGAAATAAAATTCCTCACAGTTGACATTTACAGGACTCCTATTATTTCCATAGCCCACATTCTGTAGCATTTGATGATTTGCAGAGAAGCTGTGGGGAGTTTGCATTCTTTGTAGTCTCCTTGCATGATGCTGGACAAATACCAGTTTATTTGCTATAATTGTGATAATGCTGGGTCCAAATTGGAAATGGTCAATAACTCATGGTTTTATTCTTGTCTGCAAATATGGTACTAATGTGGTTATTTTTGAGATGACCTACTTGATAACTACACAGAAATTTTGTATGTATGTATATATACACACACAGATGCATCAATCGTATACTTCATACAGTCGTAAAGATAAGTATCTAATTCTCTGGCGATTTTGCAAGTTTTCCCGCCTACAAAGAATGGAAAGATCTGTAATTTTTATTGTAGGTACACTTCAGCTGTGAGAGACAGAAAAAAAAATCCAGAAAATCACATTATATGATTCTTAAACAATTAATTTACATTTCATTGTATGAAATAAGTATTTGATACAGTAGTGAAACAGAACTTAATATTTGGTACAGAAACCTTTGTTTGCAATTCACACACTGCAGCAGGATTTTGGCCCACTTCTTCATACTTATGTTCTCCAGATCTTTCAGGTTTCAGGGCTGTCGCTGGGCTACATTGAGTTTTAGTTCCCTCCTAAGATTTTCGATTGGGTTCAGGTCTGGAGACTGGCTACGCCGCACCAGGACTTTGAAATGCTTCTTATGGAGCCAATCCTTAGTTGCCCTGGCTGTATATTTTGGGTCATTCTTCTGCTGGAAGACCCAGACACAACCAATCATCAATGCTCTTACCGAGGGAAGGAGGTAGTTGGCCAAAATCTCGGGATACATGGCCCCCTGTCGTTCTGTCCCCTTTGCAGAAAAACACCCCCAAATTATGAGGTTTCCACCCCCATGCTTTATGGTTAGGACAGTATTCTTGGGATTGTAGTCATCCTTCTTCTTCCTCCAAACACGACAAGTGGAGTGGATGCCAAAAAGTTCTATTTTGGTCTCATCTGACCACATGACCTTCTCCCATTCCTCTTCTGGATCATCCAGATGGTCATTGCTGAACTTCCAACGGTCCTGGAAATGTGCTGGGGTGATCGAGCAGAATTTTAATCCATGACAGCGCAGTGTATTACTAACGGTAATCTTTGAGACTGTGGTCCCAGCTCTAGTCAGCTCATTGACCAGGTCCTCCCATGTTGTTCTGGGCTGATTCCTGACCTTTCTCAGAATCATCCTTACCCAACAATGCAAGATCTTGCATGGAGCCCCAGACCAAGGAAGATTGACAGTCATCTTTTGTTTCTTCCATTTAATGTGCCAACAGTTGTTGCCTTCTCACAAAGCTGCCTGCCTCTTATCCTGTAGCCCATGCCAGCCTTGTGCAGGTTTATAATTTTGTCCCTGGTGTCCTTAGACAGCTCTTTGGTTTGGCCAAGATGGAGAGAGTGGGGTGTGATTGATTGAGTGTGTGAACAGGTGCAATTAATACAGATAATGAGTTCAAACAGTTGCAATTAATACAGGTAAAGAGTACAGAGTACGAGGGCTTCTAAGGCCCCGTTCACACGGCTTATTTGCCGACGGATTGGCGCCGTATTCCGCGCCGGATTTGCGCTTCAATACGGCGCCAATCCGTCGGAGTCATTACGGTAATCCAAAGCTCTCATAGAGAACAGTGAAATCCGTCGCTCCTCCCCGCTCGGCAAATCCGCCGCGGGGGGAGAAAGTGACATGCACATTATTTACGGCACGGACGCGCCGTAAACAATGCATTGTCTATGGGGCCGGGAGTGGCGCCCCCACCGCGCTCCGGCTCCGCCCCTTATCACGGCAGATTTGTGAGCTCAACACAGCTCACAAATCCGTCGGGAATAAGCCGTGTGAACACGGCCTAAGGCTATGTTCACACGGCTTAATTGTGGGGTGTAATTACGCCCCGCAAATTCAATTACGCTGTGGGGGCGAGAGCGGGGGGCCGGAACCTTGCCGGCCCATAGACTATCATTACTAGCAGCGCGTATACGCCGCTAGTAAATGACATGTCACTTCTCTCCCCGCTCGACGGATTCTCCGAGCAGGGAGAGGAGACGTAATCCATAGTTCTCTATGAGAACTGTGGATTACCATAATAACTGGGCCGTATTTCAGCCCGTAATTCGTGCAGTATGCCGAGAATTACGGGCTGAAATACGTGCCCAAATAAGCCGTGTGAACATGGCCTAAAAGAACTATCAGATCTGTGAGAGCCAGAATTCTTGCTAGTTGGTCAAATATTTATTTCATGCAATTAAATGCAATAATTATTTAATAATCATACAATGTGATTTTCTGGATTTGTTTTAGATTCTGTCTCTCAAAGTTGACGTGTACCTACGATAAAAATTACAGACTTCTCCATTCTTTGCAGGTGGAAAAACTTGCAAAATCGCCAATGTATGAAATACTTATTTTCCCCACTGTATATACATTAGGGATTGATGTGTGAAGACATATGCTAGAGTGAGTTCACATACAAAGTACAGCATTTAGCAATAGGTTCCTCTCACATAGTTTTCTCACAAAGTTGGGAAGTTAGTCATTTAATCACTCAACACCCACTTCCTTTCTGTTGACCTGTACAGAATATCAATGTGTCATAGGAAGTAACACCATTGTGCCATTGCATAATAGTGTAACGTTCTCACTGACTACAGTGTGTCAGTAGTTAATCGGAAAAATGTTGCATTTTCTCTCTGTAAATAAAGGCAGTGCTCTACAATTTTATTGGACTTTTCTTGTGCCTGGTATAACTAATTTAAAATTATTTACTGCTTTAGACAACCCCTTGTTATTTGGAATATTGGAATAAATGGGTGGATTCATAATCTGGACCTATGTCGCTGTATGAGACTGTTTGCTTTTGGTTGGAAGGACTACAAAGTTTCATGAGGGAAAACTAATTTCAACTAATGGTGTACAATTCCACCCTTCACTGACAGCCCCCTTTTAATTATAGTGCCCCTCATGAGAGTGCGCCCTTTATGTAAATTAAACCAAGCAAGGTCACATGACCACATTTCTGGCACTAGGGTTATAAAATACAGGAATAGTAAAAAGGGGCAGTACTTCTCATACAGCTAGTATATATCTCTGACAGTTATATACATCTCTTGACAGTTTTATATATCACCATCATCTTTATAAGCATGCTCTGCATTGATTAACATTAGCTATATAGTGAGCGACTGTAAAATCTAGCATACTTTAACCCCTTAAGCACCAGGCCTGAAAAGGCCTTTTTGACCAGCTAAATGTTTTAGTTTTTGTCTCCCTGCATTTCAAGTTATAACTTTTTCTATTTTTTCTACGATGCAGTTGAATGAAGACTTGTTTTATACAAGAGAAGTTGTATTTTTTGGAGGAGTAGTTTGACTTTACAATTAATTACTTCATAATTTTTAGAAACATTTTTTTTTTGCAGCATGAACATAAAAAAGCATTTGTCTGCATTTGTTTTTTTAAATTATTTTTTACATCATTCTCATTTTACAGTAGATAACCTGTTAGCTTAATTCTACAGGTTATTACGGTCGGATACCTAACATAAGTAGGTTTGTTTGTTTTTGTGTTTTTTTTCCTACACTTTTTTTTCAACTTTTTTCTTTAATCCCATTGTACTTTTTTTTTTTACTCCTATATTCTAATACATTACAATATGTCTCAGTATGACACAGGCTGCAGTCAGGGCAGTACACGGAGTTCCCTGACCGCAGACTTACTATACAGACAGCCTTGTGGCTACTTTAGATCCACAAGGCTGACTGTGCAGACCCTCGGGAGTCCCAGTGTCACTATGGAGCAGAAGAATCCCCTTTGATTATGCCGCGGTCATAGCCCAATCAAAGGGTTAAACGCTGGGGATCGGAGGCTTCCTTCAGTCCCTGCCGTTAACAGAGACTGCTCTAGGAACGGAGCTGTTAAGGGGTTGAAGATACCATTTTTTTTTGTGCTGTATGAAACAAAATATTTTTTTGCCACTTGTAAACAGCAACAAGGCTGCCTAATGTTGACAGATTTTAATGTAGTGTTATTTATTTTAAATGGATCAGGGTACACTATTCTGAAAAAGAGGCCTGTGTGTTTGATTGGCTCATGAATACTTAGGGCTTGTCCCTACTGCAGGATTTCCAGTTGGATTTACAGACGGTTTTTGGATTTGAAAACCATCTGTAAACCCACTGTCAACCATCCTGATTGACTTTAATAGAAAATCCGTGCAGCAGTCCCCACTGAATGGATTTTCCGCAAGATGGTTTTTCACACCGCCGGCATTCTGAAAAACTTAGAACATGTTTATTCCTCTACCCGATTTTCGGGCAGAACATGAACATGTCAGTAGTTGAGGAGGACGGGCGAATCCGCAAACTGCGGACAGAACCGTCCCCCAAAACCACATACAAGATTTCAAAATACCAGCCGGATTCTTTAATCAATATTTGCATACTGCGGTGTGGACGCACCCTTAGGGTATATGCAAACAACAGATTTTTATGTGGAAAAGTGCGACTTTACAATAGAAATCTGAGGGTTTCAACATGGAATTCTGCCATGGATTCCAGTTCAGCATAAAAAATCTACAGTGTGAATATACCCCAGCATTTCTTGGTAAAAGGCTGTAGATACAGGAGTATTAAGTTAAGTTAACACTCACACTCATAAATCATTTAGACCAGAGGTGCACAACATCCAGCTGTGGGGAAACATGCACCCCACTGTGCGGCTCCCAACCATCAGGACACATACATGGTTTGTCTCTTTTCTCATACTTCAGAAAGGAGTATTAATTTTTTTATTTTTTTTTAAACTGTGTATTTATTGATTTTCAATCAAAGAATAAAAGACAGATATATAACAGAAGGTCCACATACCGCTGTATCCAGATAAAAATCTCTGTGTCGCGTTTATATGTACAGAATTACAGAGAAAATGGGTATGCAAACAAGCCAAGTAGTCACAATTCTGCCGTAGAGAGTGATACAAATCGCAGCTGTTAGACCAACATGTACTTTCAACATCTTTGGTAAGTGATCAATGTATAGTGAATAAAACAATCATCAAAAAAACACATTAAAACACATGAACAGACAAGTACAGATTACAAAGGGGGGTTCAGACAAGGGGTACCAGAGGTGAACAGTTGGGAGAGGAAGTGTCTGATCAGGAACCAGTGTGCAATACCACGGTTAGGAGGTGATGGAGATTGCATAGTAGTCCCACGGTTTCCAGGTGAGTTCGAATTTGTCTATCTTATCATCTAGGAGGGCCGTGAGGTATTCCATTTCGCGAATATCCTTCACGCGACTTATCAGTTGGTCCTTTGAGGGGGGGGTCCTGACCCTTCCAGTGCTTACTTATGAGACATTTGGCTGCTGTTACTAAATGTAGCAGTAGGCGAGACTGAGGACGTCGTAGGCCATCGGGAAATATATTCAGTAAATAGGTCTTGGGGGTCGTAGGGACGGTAATTCCCATAACACTTTGGATCATGGATTTGACTGTTCTCCAAGAGGGTTTTATTTTAGGACAATCCCAAAATATATGAGTCAAGGTTCCTTGTGTCAACCCACATCTCCAACATAAGTCAGAGACATTAGGATAAAAAGTATGCAGGAGTGTAGGGGTATGATACCAACTCATCAGCAGTTTATATTGATTTTCCTTGTAGGAGACACAAGAGGAAGACTTGGCCGCTTGGGACCATATAGTTTGCCAGGTGTCCAGTGGGATGGGCGTCTCTAAATAGTCTTCCCATAATCTCATGTAGGAGTGGGTGGGAGCTTGGGTAGGGTCCGGTGTCGTCAAAATTTGGTATATCGAGGAGATCAGACCGGCTGTGGAAGAACTTGCTTGGCATATTCTTTCAAAGCTGGTGGGAATCGAAACCGACGTAGAGGACAGAGATCTATTCAGGAAATGTCTAATCTGTAGGTAAGAGTAATGAGTTTGAGGTGGTAGTTTGAACTTCTCCCTCAGGACTTCAAAGGGTAAAATCTCTCGGGTCCTATGGTCTACAATGTCTGCAAGCTGAAATAATTGACTGTCAAACCATGGTTTCATGTGGGGATGCCGTAGGCTGTCAGGGATCAGTGGCTGGAAAAGAAACAATGTCATAGGTGAGTGTCGCGAAGTGAGGTTAAATTTCTTATGACAAGATTTCCACACCTTCCACGTTAGAGCCATTGGGCCCAGCAATGGCCTGACAGTCTGGTTGTGGGTTGTAGACCATAGGAGCGAATTGGGATGGGTCGGGGCCAACCACAGTTTCTCCAACTCTGCCCACCTGGAGTACGCGAATAATGATGACCAGGCTGGGATTCGTCGTAACTGTGCTGCCCAATAGTATTTTTGTATGTCGGGAGCAGAGAGTCCCCCTCGTGTCCTGGGAGCCAACAAAACTGATTTTGGAATTCGGTGCCTGCACTGGGCCCAAATAAACCGCATGAAGGCGGCCTGCATAGTTTTCAGGTCTCTAGTGGGAATCGGTATCGGCAGTGTCTCGAACAGATAGATCAGTTTTGGGAGAGCCATCATTTTAATCGCTGCTATTCTGCCTAGAAGTGAAATTGGCAGGGTTTGCCATTTGCTTAGTAATCGATACACCTATAGGAACTTGTCAGGGTAATTATTTGAGAACAGCGTGGCGTATGTCGGCGTCAGGTTGATCCCCAAATATTTTAAGGACCTCTGCCTCCAGTTGAAGCAGAAGTTCGATCTGCATAAGTCCAACTGAGCGGCGGGGATATTTAAAGGTAGCGCCTCCGTTTTAGATGAATTGACTTTATAGCCTGAGAGAAGTCCGAAATGGTTCAAGAGTGACTGCAGATTGGGGATAGTAGTGTGTAAGTTAGTTAGAGTCAGAAGGACATCATCCGCGTATAAGGAGACTTTAAAGTCCCTATCACGGAGTCGGATGCCCGTGATGTTCGGGTCGTTTCGTATGGCTGCTGCCAATGGTTCAATACATAGGACAAAAATCAGCGGAGACAGGGGGCAACCCTGTCTCGTGCCGTTTTTAAGTTTGATCATAGGGGAATCAACGTGCGGGAGACGGATAGCTGCAGAGGGGCAGGAGTATAGTGAACTGAGAGCTTGTGCAAATGGGCCCCGAAAACCAAACATTTTCAACACTTCAGCCATAAATTTCCAATTTAGGCGATCAAACGCCTTTTCCACGTCTAGGCTGAGTAATAAAGCCGGCTCCTGCCTCCTGTGCGCTATCTCGACCAGATCTATTGCCCTTCTCGTGTTATCTGCTCCTTGCCTCCCCGCAACAAATCCCACCTGATCTTTGTTGATTAACCCCGGTAAATAGCACGACAAGCGATTGGCCAGAATTTTAGCGAATATTTTTATGTCAGCATTGAGGAGGGCGATCGGGCGATAGTTAGAGCGGTCTAAGTGGTCTCTGTTAGGTTTGGGAATAAGGGTTATGAAGGAGTGAAGCATGGATGGAGGGATCTGTTCACCCTTCATAAATGAGTTAAATAATTCCGCTAGGTGGTCTTCTAGTTGGGGAGAGAAGGTCTGGAAGTATAGGTATGTGAACCCGTTTGGCCCCGGGGATTTCTTGGAGGGTAGAGTTTTGAGGGTCTCCCTAATCTCCTCCACCGTAATCGGGGAGTTGAGAGAGTGCAGATCTGACTCACTGAGGGAGGGGAGATTGCAGGATGACAAAAATTCCTGCAGGGCAGTCGGGTTATGTGCTAGCAAATTAGTTAAGGAGTCCAGGAGGCTGTAGAGCCCGGTTTAATACGAGTAGAAGATCTGTGTGATCTCTTTGGGATCATATACAACTGTACCTTGATCATTTCTCAGCGAATATGGTTTCTTTGCTGAAGTCTCCTCTCGGAGCATCTTGGCGAGCATGGTATGCGCCTTATTTGCACGAAAGTAGTATCTTTGTTTACTATAGGTCAGCAGTTTTTCAGTTCTAGAAATTTCCAGGCTCCTCATCTAAGATCGGAGCTCCACAACCTCCCGGAGTCTATCCCTAGTCGGTGCGACCGCCAGGGAGGCCTCAAGAGTTTTAAACCGCGCCTGAAGCATTGACATCTGCAGGGTTGCGTTTTTCTTGATACGGGAGCCCAAGGCAATACAGTGCCCTCGGATTACCAGGAGTATTCATTTTTTGACAGCTGCATTCAACTGATGGCACTGTAACGATGGACACTATATTCCTCCTACTGTTATGGTGGGCACTGTATGGCTGACACTGTTATGATGGACACTATATTCCTGATACTATTATGGTGGGCACTGTATGACTGCCACGGTTATGATGGGCACTATATGGGGCCATTTACATGGCAAGTGACAAATATTTGCACGGTTTTGCGGCCGTCCATACGGCCGCGCGGGGGGTAGGGGTGGGGGCTAAACTGCAAACCGCCTGAAAAACCAGCCGAAAACCCGTGCAGTGGGGACATTCCCTATGGCTGCTACTGTTGATGGTGGTGGGCATTGTATAACTGGCACTGTTCTGGTGGGCACTATATTCCTGCTACTATTATGGTGGGCACTGTATGGCTGGTACTGTTATGCTCGGCACTATATTCCTGCTAATGTTATGGTGGGTATTGTATGGCTGGCACTGTTATGGTGGGCACTGTATGGCTGACACTGTTATGATGGACACTATATTCCTGATACTATTATGGTGGGCACTGTATGGCTGGCACACTATAGGGCTATATAGAAGTATTCATTTCTGACACAATCATGGCATATCCAAAGGATATACTATAAAAAGGTCTGATAGGTTCAAGACTCCAAAGAGGAGGAGATGAGCTGGAGAGGTGGCTGTACACGTGTGTTTTTTCACTCTTGTTTTTTTTCTTTTTCGTAACGTCTTTACTGATCTTTGTTTATAAACACATAACATTAGTACATTGTCACAGGATGAGGACATCATGTTTGACAGAAAATCAAAGTAGTGAGAGTAATACATTGAATAGATCTCATAAGGACCAAAATTTGTATTGTACACAGAGGATCCATAGGAAGACCTTTAGAGATAGAAGTTTTGGTACTCTATTAATACGATCGCAAATAAGCAGTATGTGACAAGTGTAATAGAGAAAAAACTATTCTCTCTTGTTATAGTTGTGAAACTGCCACTTTTGTTACCCCCAAAAAACCACAATGAAAAGAGGCGCCCAATATCCGCTTTCTAGTTAACAGAGCAGGGGACCCACCATTTTGATCTCTAGTAGCCCCTAAAGTGAAACCAAGACCTCTCAGCAATTTGTGGTATTTACAATTGAAGGGCCATAAAGATCTCAAATGGGGAATATCCCTCTAAGATTTACTGTGTCCCCTGGTGGAGGTACAATGTGACCCTTGTACCAGAAAATGGTGAGCACCCCTGATTTAGGCAGTACACCATTGTGCACTCAATGTACTAATTAAATACTTTTAACCCCTTCCTGACAGACGGTCATTATAATATGGCTCTAAGTTTTTTTCCTCCCCGCCTTCCAAAAGCCATAACTTTTTTTTATTTTTCCATCTACATAAACATATAAGGGCTTTAATTTCGTGGGACAAGATATACTTTCTAATGGTGTCATTGATCATACAATAGAATATACCGCAAAAAAGTGAGGTGAAATGTGAAAAAAACATACTTGCGCCATGTTTTACGATGTTCACCCTTCACTATAAATGATGTGTTATCTGCATTCTGCAGGTTGATACGATTCCGGCAATACCAAATATGTAGGCAAGAAGTTGTAAAATAGGAGACAGGGCAGCGATGGAAACCTGCACAAAGCTTCTAGCCGCCATTTTAACTGATCAGCACCCTACAATGTCATTGCGGGGGTGCCGATCAGAGTAAGAAATGGTGCGCGGCACAGTTTCTCATTCATTTTCACTGGGCCACATTTGCTGTGGCGTCTAAGGGGTTAATCAGCAGAAAACTGAGCCGGCTCCATTCCCTGCTGTTATTATTGGATGTCAGCTGCAATTAGCTGACACTGAGTTATCCAGCTGCATAGAACCTTACTGGCACTATCTGTTTAGGTAGATCTTATGTCGTTACGAATCTGCAGCACAGATATGAAAAATAAAGTAACAAATATTTTATATTTTTTATTTTTAGTTTATTTTTTACACTTTTAAGTTTAGTGTGTCTTAATAAGTGGTGAAGCATAATCCTCTGTGCTGAATGAAAACTTCCTCCTACTCAAACTGGTTGGAGCATATATTGTAGTTTATTGACATATGCTGATTAAACAGAAATAGGGTAATTTCTATATATGACTGCATGTGTATGTACTGTATGTGCCCGCTATTATTTCCTAATCATGAATTACTTTTCACTAACAACAATTGCTCAATGTGTAGGCATCAGTACAGTGATAAAAGAATAAAGGGTTACGCTTTTAACCTTTTACCAAATGGCCGGGACACATGGGGTAGCTCCATTGTTTATAGTCCATTCTCCAAGCAATCTGCAGGTTTTCTGGATTAGGGCTCATTGTCATGCACAAACCATCAAAAAGAAGATTTAATTATAGAAAAAATTCACTGAGATATTAATCTTTAGGCTAAAACTTAACTTTTAATATGTTAACTCAAAAGAAATCAAACTCTTAAAAATACAATACACCTGTCATAATTACAGGGCTTTGTGAAAGTATTCGGCCCCCTTGAACTTTTCCACCTTTTGCCACATTTCAGGCTTCAAACATAAAGATATAAAATTTTTATTTTTTGGTGAAGAATCAACAACAAGTGGGACACAATTGTGAAGTGGAACGAAATATATTGGATACTTTAAACTTTTGTAAAAAATAAAAAACTGAAAAGTGGGGCGTGCAAAATTATTTGGCCCCCTTAAGTTAATACTTTGTAGCGCCACCTTTTGCTGCGATTACAGCTGCAAGTCGCTTGGGGTTTGTCTCTATCAGTTTTGCTGCTTGGACCTGTCTCAGTAATCAGATAGCGGGGATCTGTACATGACTTATCCTGGACCCCGTCCTCTATCTTACCAGCCCTGTTTTCCATCATTAAGGGACGTGAGTTATATTTATTGCATACATCTTGTTGATTTTTTCTTAGATGTTCCGTATTGTTGTTATCAACTGCAATTTTTCCCTGATGAACCCCAGTATCTAGGGGGGAAACGCGTTGGAATATTGGAATATTTATGCGTTATTGATTATCTTCCTATGACGCATCATCAATTCATAGTATTTTTGAACATCAAACGTATATTGTCTGTTGTACTGTTATTTATCACAGCACTTTTTTTGTTTGTGCACTCCATTTGTGGTATATGTGTTTTTCTTTCTTTCTTTTTTTCATTTAGATGTAGCTAGGGACAGGGTTAGTTTAGGTTCCAGTGTGGGGGCGCCCTTATTGGGGCGATTTCCCCATTTTTGAGGCAGACAGGTCTTTGATAGGGTATATTTGAGGGCGTTTTTTCGTTTTCTTTCCCAACTCTTATTCATTCTGATTAAAAGTTATGTTTTATGTATCTTTTTTCTAGGTGTTATACCTGTAGTTGTTTTGGTTTAAATTGTATTGGTATACCCAGAACTTCATTTCATTATATCAAGGGTTCTCTACACCTATACATCGTGCTTAAGTAGAGTACATGGTAGTGTTTGTGTCTATCAGTTTTGCACATCGAGAGACTGAAATTCTTGCCCATTCTTCCTTGGCGCACAGCTGGAGCTCAGTGAGGTTGGATGGAGGTGTTTGTGAGCAGCTGGAGCTCAGTGAGGTTGGATGGAGAGTGTTTGTGAGCAGCTGGAGCTCAGTGAGGTTGGATGGAGAGCGTTTGTGAACAGCTGGAGCTCAGTGAGGTTGGATGGAGAGCGTTTGTGAGCAGCTGGAGCTCAGTGAGGTTGGATGGAGAAAGTTTGGGAACAGCTGGAGCTCAGTGAGGTTGGATGGAGAGCGTTTGTGAACAGCAGTTTTCAGCTCTTTCCACAGATTCTCGATTGGATTCAGGTCTGGACTGTGACTTAGCCATTCTAACACCTGGATACGTTTATTTGTGAACCTTCCATTGTAGATTTTGCTTTGTTTGTTATCATTGTCTTGTTGGAAGATAAATCTCCGTCCCAATCTCAGGTCTTTTGCAGACTTCAATAGGTTTTCTTCCAGAATGGTCCTGTATTTGGCTCCATCCATCTTCCCATCAATTTTAAACATCTTCCCTGTCCCTGCTGAAGAAAAGCCCAAACCCTGATGCTGCCACCACCATGTGTGACAGTGGGGATGGTGTGTTCAAGGTGATGAGCTGTGTTGCTTTTACGCCAAACATATCGTTTTGCATTGTGGCCAAAAAGTTAGATTTTGGTTTCATCAGACCAGAGCCCCTTCTTCCACATGTTTGGTGTGTCTCCCATATCTGTGCTGATAGTTATCATCATACCGTTTTCTAAGAGTAAGGTCTAGAAAGTTTGAAGAATCACCTCCAAAGAATCACCTCAATTTCGGGAATTTTAAGCCCAGGTCATACTGATTTAAGGACTGGACAAATTCAGAGTACAACTTATCGATTCCTGCCCAGAGGACCAGGATATCATCTATGCAACACCCCCAGAAATTATTCTGGGGGTCCAGATGACATCCTGGCCCCCAAAAATTGATCGTGTCTTCCCACCAGCTCAGGGTAAGATTTGCGCAAAGGCTCATCATCACGGTAACCCTGAGCTGGTGGAAGAACTTGCGAACAAAAAGGAAATAATCAAGAAGACAAATAATAAATTCATTATAGCTGAAAAACTACCCCTCAAGGGATCCAGTCCCTTGTGAATTTTTGGTAGAGCATAGAGAGTGGGAATCTGGGGGTTCTGTTGAATTGTAAATTCAGATTCAGTGCTTGAAATAATTTTCTTATCCACCGCTTGAAAGATAATCTGAATAAGATCTTGATTAAATTTTTCCGTAGGGTTTTCATATAACAACACATATGATTCTTGATCTTTTAAAATATCTCCCACCATTTTCTTATATTGTTGGTGGTTAAGATCCACCAGATTCCCACCTTTGTCCGCATGCTTGATAATGACATCATTATCTTTTTCAAGGGTGCGAATAGCCCTATGTCCCTCATTGGTGAGACTGGATGTAAAATTCGGTGGGAAACTCTTCAATTTCTCTAAATCCTTAATGACTAGCTTAAAAGAGATTTGGATGTGGTAATTTCCCGCCTCATGTTCAGCCTCTGTACACTGTCGTATAGGCTATGGTCAATCTCATAGTTGACTCTGGGAGAGAATCCCTCAGTACATAAAGAGTCCAATAGAGCATCCGACATATTTGTATAATTCTATTATGGCTCTGTACAAAATGGCTTTATACTATTGCCATGTAAATAATGACTTAAATATTAATTTTATTAAGTTCTGACCTGTTATAGTTACATGCTAAAAGTTGTCATTGGCGGGGGTCCGAGTATAGAGTACCCCACCGATTGTTAAAACAAAGGCCTAAAGATCTGAGTACTGTTCGCCTGTTCCTCAGCCTTCAGATTTATTGTAAGTCTGTTAGACGGAACTATGGTAAGTCTCGTAGACTTTTCATGAATCTGCAAAAAGCTTGCTTTCCTCTCTGAGAAGAGCCAAGCACAGTCAATCAAAAAACGAAGGGGTATGGTTTTCATCTCAGCACTGCTGCCTCTGGTTTAGCGGTAGGAGTCTTATTTGCAAACAAGTGCATGTACATGTACAGTTCACCTGCTTCTTGTTAGTATGAAAATGCACGGAAACAGACTCCGCCACGTGGAAAAGCCAGATCTAGACAAATCTGTGAATCCAGCATCCATAAAATTTTGAAATATTTATTAGAATGTACCCATATGGTGCTATGAATAAGAGTTGTGCATAGTCCGAAATGTGAAATGTGTAAGCGGTTTGTTCTCTCATCATGTGCACTTTTTGGTTCCTTCTATAATATATATTATTTTATATGTATGTAGCAATGTTTAATATGACAACAAATTAAGATATTGTGGCACACAATGTTATCTCAGCTTTTCTAATGCCTTTTGTTGTAATTTGAGATCAGACAACATGATACAGCAAGATATTTAAATCTAGCACTGATGACCGCTTCATTGTAAACAATGCTCTGCGGAACCAGATGATGAATGCTACACAACTCCAGGAATGTTAAAGGGGTTGTCTCACTACAATGATGGCTTTTCATATTAAAGATCTTGCAAAAACAAGTCACTTTGCAATATATGTCCATTAACAGTGTCCTATCTATCCCTAGATATCCCCTCTTGTATGGGCTTCATCAGCTCCTCAGGTTGCTATAGCTACAGACCTATTTGATCCCTCATGATAGGCTGCCACCACTGGTTGCTATAGCTACAAACCTGGCTTCTACTGCAGCCTAGTAGAAGCCAGTAAACATGCCGCTGAATTCAAACTGAAACCAAAAAAGCAAGACTGAGCTAAGATGAGACAACCCCTTTAAGGGAGGTGAGAGGCACCAAGTGTCGTGTTAGATCATTCGTAACCATTTACATCAGAGTGGTCTGTGTGCTAGACTACCGGCAAGGGGACATGACCTGGCGCTCTCTTTGACGTCACCAGCATTGTTGGATGCCATAATTTCTGCTCAGAGTGAATCGACTTTCATCACTGAACAGCACTGAGGACTACCGGTCCCTCATCCAGCATATATACCCCCAGTCGATGATGCCTGTGCCTGGTGGTGTGGTCAGGTAACCTTGCTGGTCATCTAGCACGCAGACCACGCTGATGTAAATGTTTAGGAATGGTCTGACATGACACTTGGTTGCCTCTCACCTCCCATAAACATGCCTGGAGTTGTGTCGCATTCATCATCTGGTTCCTCAGGGCATTGTTTACACTGAAGCGGTTATCAATGTGTGATGGAGCCAAAGGTTGTCCAGTTCTTTGCCTTTCTGTGACACTTCCAGTCTCTCTGCATCTCTGTTGCAACCTGCTGATGACACTCTGTGACTCTCTAAGCTCAGTGGCCACTACAGTCTGAGAGCATCCTGCTTGAAGCCTTGCAATGGCGAGGTATTGTTGATCAATTGTAAGGTGTTTTCTTGGTCTCATGATGTCAAAATGTGAACAGCATGATGAGGAGGACTGGCGCAGCCCCGCTCATTCATGTCGCCCTTAATGTCTGTCTCTTTTAACTGTTGATGTTGTGGAAACTGATTTACTGTGATGTGGTGTCCTGTAACCAGATTCCTTTTTTGTTTTCCAGTATTTAAATCGTTGGATATGTCCCGTTCTGTGTCTGTCACCGCTGCTGGCCAGTGCCGTCTTTCGCCTCTCATTCAAGTCATACTAGACTGCAGCCACTTGTATGACTACACTGTGAAACTTCTCTTCAAACTTCACTCTTGTGAGTATTCTGTATGCTTAGAAAAGACTGAAAATGTATAAAAAAAAAAGAAATAGAGCACCTTCTAATTCAGAACACAAATTACCAGTTTATCAAAGATCAAATTCAGATAGTCTGAATAGAGAAAACACTTTTTGTAAATGTGCTCCACTGTATGTCATTTGCCTACAATAAAGATCATTTTATCCGTGATCAACTACTAAATTTCATGAGCCATTTATTTTATTTACTTATTATTTTCATTATTTGTTTTTTCTATGTTGTCCATCTGAAACTCTAAAATTCTCAATATGAATTGGCATGAGTGTAAATATGCTACATGGATGGTAAAATGAACAGCACCATCTACTGACACAACTAGACATAGTATACAATATTTGTAGAAATATATCATGGGAGATGACAAACACGTTATTATTCTGCAGCATTTACATAATTACGGTGGGTTCCAAAAGTATTCCTACCCTTTGAACTGTTCCTCATTTTTAAACGTTTTAGCCACAAACTTAAATGTTTTTATTGATATTTTAAGTGATAGAACAACACAAAGTAGCAAGTATTTATGAAATATTTGTGTGTGAAGAAAATGATACATGCTTTTCCAAATTTTTTCAAACTAAAAAACTGAAAAGTGAGGCATGCATATGTATTCAGCCCCCTGTACTCTGATACCCCTAAATAAAATCCAATGTGACAAACTGCCTTTAGAAGTCACCTAATTAGTAAATAGAATGCATCTGTTTGCAATTTATTTTCAATATAACTACAGCTGTTTTGTGAAGGCCTCAGAGTTTTTTTTTAAAGAACATAAGTGAACAAACAGCATCATGAAAACCAAGGAACACACAGGGATAAAGTTGTGGCAAAGTGTATTGCAGAGTTATGTTTCAGGTTTTTAAAAAATCGTCCGAGATCTGAACATCTCATAGAGCACTGTTCAGTCCATCATCGGTAAATGGAAGGAGTATACCGCAACTGCTAACCTACCAAGACATAGCCGTCTACCTAAACTGACAGCCCAGACAAGGAGAGCACTAAGTAGAGAATCAGCCAATAGGCTCGGCGTCACTCTGAAGGAATTGCATAGATCCACAGCTTAGGTGGGAGAATCTGTCCACAGGACAACTGTTAGTCGTGTATTCCACAAATCTGGCCTTTATGGAAGAGTCCTGTTTGCAGTTTGCAAAAAGCTATGTAGGGGACGCAACAATCATCTGGAAGAAGGGGCTTTTGTCAGATGAAACCAAAATGTTACTTTTTAGGCTAAATGGCAAATGCTTTGTGTGTAGCAACACCCTGAACATACCATCCTCAAAGTGAAGCAGCATCATGCAGTGGGGATGCTTTTCTTCAGCAGGTACTGGGAAGCTGATCAGAGTTGATAGAAAGATGGATGGAGCTAATTACAAGAAAATCCTGGAGGAAAACCTGTTAGAGGTTGCTAAAGACTTGAGACTGTGGCGTAGGTTCACCTTCCAGCAGGACAACCACCCTAAACTTAAAGCCAAAGCTACAATGGAAGGGTTTAAATCAAAGCATATTCATGTGTTAAAATGGCCTGGTCAAAGACCAGACCTAAGTCCCATTGAGAATCTGTGACAGGACTTGAACATTGCTGTTCACAAACGTTTGCCAACCAATCTGACTGAGCTAAAGCTATTTTGCGAAGAGGAATGGGTCAAAATTCCAGTATCTAGATGTGCATGGCTTGTAGATATTCCAAAAGATTTATGTGAAGAGAGCTGAATTCATCAGCACCATCTATTGGATGAAGCAGACCTCAAGTGACATCTGACTCACCGAGCCTTGCAATGTGAAAGAGATTTAAGCCTTGCCAGTTTATTCATCTCCATGCAGCTGTTTAGGAGTGCTTGCCCCTTGTCAGTTCAGTGCAGAGTAGAACTTTCTGGTTGGCTAGGTGATAGGCATTAAGGGCGACACGCATGAAATTTGGCGTGTGAACGCCAAATTTCATGCGCCTAATAATGGCATAGAATGCGCCTGATTTATGAACCCGCTCTTTGAAAGTGATATACCTGTTCCAACTGTAATGCGCCTAGAAATGCCGTAGTGAAGCTATAAATATGTATTTTTGCTATGGTTCTAGTGCTCCCCGCCTCCCGAGATCGGGCACATTACAGAGCGCCGCAGGTGCTTTGTAATGCTCCCGAGAATGCCGTTTGGGAGATTTAAAAATGTATAAACGGGGCTACGCCTGATATCGGGCTGAAAAGACACCAGATATCTGGCGCAGCCCCATTCATAAATGTCGCCTTAAGTGTGGCTGAAAAGGGGTGAGATATGTCATTAATGAGAACCCCATTCACCCAACAGATGCTAAAACTCTCCGTTTGACCTTCATCAGGCCAGTATATGTTGGTATAACTTTTTTTGACAGATAAAATACTGTTGTTGACTTTGCTATTCTGTCCAGAGACATACCTTAAAAATTATGGGAGCATATGGATCAAGGATGCCATTGTATAGCTACAGTATCTCACAAAAGTGAGTACCCCTTCACACTTTTGTAAATATTGTATAATATCTTTTCATGGGACAACACTGAAGATATGACACTTTGATACAATGTAACATAGTCAGTGTACATCTTGTATAACAGTATAAATTTAGTGCACCCTCAAAATAACCAACACACAACCATCAATGTCTAAACTGCTAGCAACCAAAGTGAGTACACCACTAAGGGAAAATGGACAAATTGTGCCCAAAGTCTCAATATTTTGTATGGTCACCACTATTTTCCAGCACTGCCTTAACTCTCTTGGGCATGGAGGTCACTAGAGCTTCACAGGTTCCCACTGGAATCCTCTTCCACTAATCCATGACGACATCACGGAGCTGGTGGATGTTACAGACTTTGTGCTCCTTCACCTTCCATTTGAGGATGCCCCTCAGGTGCTCAATAGGGTTTAGGTCTGGAGACATTCTTGGCCAGTTCTGCACCTTTACCCTCATTTTCTTTAGCAAAGCAACGGTGGTCTTGAAGGTCTGTTTGGGGTTGTTATCACATTGGAATACTGCCCAGCGGTCCAGTTTCCAAAGGGAGGGGATCATGCTCTGCTTCAGTATGTCACAGTACATGTTGGCATTCATGGTTCCCTCAATTACCTGTAGCTCCCCATAGCCGGCAGAACTCATGCAGCTCCAAACCATTACAGCCCCACCACCATGCTTGACTGTAAACGAGACATACTTGTCTTGGTACTCCTCATCTGCTTGCCGGCACACGCACTTGACAACATCTGAACCAAATAAGTTTATCTTCATCATCTTTAGAAGAGGCTTCCTTCTGGGATGACAACCATGCAGACCAATTTGATGCAGTGTGCTGCGTATTGTCTGAGCACTGGCAGGCTGACCCCCCCTCCCTCCACTCAGCATCAATGCTGGCAGTACTCATGCATCTGTTTTGGAAAGACTATCTATGGATATGACGCTGAGCATGTGCACGCAACTTCTTTAGTCGACCATGACGAGGCCTTTTCTGAGTAGAACATGTCTTAACCCTTTTACGCCGAGGCCTATTTGTTTTTCACGTTTGTTTTTCCCTACCTGCATGCCCAGAGCTTTTTTATTTTTCATCTACATAGACATATGACGGCTTTTATTTTGAGAGACAGAGTGTACATTCTAATGGTGTCATTCATTGTACCATAGAATATACTGGGTAATCGCAAAAAAAATTCTAAGTGGGGCAAAATGTGAAAACAAAACGTACTTGCTCGTTGTTTGCGGGTGTTTTGCTTTTACAGCATTCATTCTTTGATAAAAATGATGTGTTATCTGTATCCTGCGGCAGGAAGTAGTAAAACAAAAAGCATGGCGACAATAGAAGCCTTCACAAGGCTTCCAGCTGCCATGTTAACCGATAGGGAGCCCGCGATTTCGACGCGGGCGCCCTGATAGAATTGAGGTACGGTGCGCCGGGGTTAAACAGCGCGGGATAGCGGCGGCAATTAGCAGTTAACACCCGGCACCTATGTAGCGGAATCGCGCTGCAATCCTGCTACAAAGCCCCTTACTGGCATTAGGACGTACTCATACGTCCAATGTCAGTGAGGGGTTAAACCGCTGTATTGTCTTGGCCACCGTGCTGCAGCTCAGTTTCAGGATGTTGGCAATCTTCTTATAGCATAGGCCATCTTTATGTAGAGCAGCGATTCTTCTTTTTTTAGATCCTCAGACAGTCTTTTGCCATGAGATGCCATGTTGAATGTCCAGTGACGAGTATGAGGGAGAGTGAAAGCGATAACACCAATTTAACACACCTGAGACCCTGTAACACTAATGAGTCTCTTGACACCGTGTAGGGAAAATGGCAAATATGGTACAATTTGTCCTTCTTTACTTAGGGGTGTACTCAGCTTTGTTACCAGCGGTTTAGACATTGATGGTTGTGTGTTGAGTTATTTTGAGGGCACACCAAATTTCCATTGTTATACAAGCTGTACACTGGCTACTTTACATTGTATCACAGTGTCATATATTCAATGTTGTCCCATGAAAATACACTCACCGGCCACTTTATTAGGTACACCTGTCCAACTGCTCGTTAACACTTAATTTCTAATCAGCCAATCACATGGCGGCAACTCAGTACATTTAGGCATGTAGACATGGTCAAGACAATCTCCTGCAGTTCAAACCGAGCATCAGTATGGGGAAGAAAGGTGATTTGAGTGCCTTTGAACGTGGCATGGTTGTTGGTGCCAGAAGGGCTGGTCTGAGTATTTCAGAAAATGCTGATCTCCTGGGATTTTCACGCACAACCATCTCTAGGGATTACAGAGAATGGTCCGAAAAAGAAAAAACATCCAGTGAGCGGCAGTCCTATGGGCGGAAATGCCTTGTTGATGCCAGAGGTCAAAGGAGAATGGGCAGACTGGTTCGAGCTGATAGAAAGGCAACAGTGACTCAAATAGCCACCCGTTACAACCAAGGTAGGCAGAAGAGGATCTCTGAACGCACAGTACGGCGAATTTTGAGGCAGATGGGCTACAGCAGCAGAAGACCACACCGGGTGCCACTCCTTTCAGCTAAGAACAGGAAACTGAGGCTCCAATTTGCCCAAGCTCATCGAAATTGGACAGTAGAAGATTGGAAAAACGTTGCCTGGTCTGATGAGTCTCGATTTCTGCTGCGACATTCGGATGGTAGGGTCAGAATTTGGCGTCAACAACATGAAAGCATGGATCCATCCTGCCTTGTATCAACGGTTCAGGCTGGTGGTGGTGGTGTCATGGTGTGGGGAATATTTTCTTGGCACTCTTTGGGCCCCTTGGTACCAATTGAGCATCGTTGCAACACCTTGTGGAATCTATGCCACGAAGAATTGAGGCAGTTCTGAAGGCAAAAGGGGGTCCAACCCGTTACTAGCATGGTGTACCTAATAAAGTGGCCGGTGAGTGTATATAATACAATATTTTTAAAAATGTAAGGGGTGTACTCACTTTTGTGAGATACTCTATAAAACAGTGTCTGTTGGTGGCATCCATCTGCGGTTTCATTTGGAAATCCTCCTGACATTCAAGTCCAACATACATTGTGAGTCTTCATTGTGTACTGTTGCTAAGAACAGAGGCATTTTCATCCGACACCGATCAGAAAATATTTTCTGGCAGTTTCAGGGAGGCTGTTTACTTTGTTGTATTATAGAAATTCCCTATTCACACAGGCATATTTAATTCAGTTCTATTTGTTCTGTATATTAGTGCTGGATCCTGAACTTTAGTTAGTCAGTGAGGCTAGTCACAGCTTTCCTAAAATCATGCACTCTTTATCACCTTCAGGACTGAGAACGTACATGCAACCTGAAAAAATACACAGCAACTGAAGGGGCTAATACATATTAGATAGAAAGTTGGCTGAGTCTTAGGCCATGTTCACACGGCTTAAAATGGGCCGTATTTCGGTCCGTAATTACGCGCCGGAGTGCGCAAATTACGGGCTGAAAACGTCCCAGTCATTACGGTAATCCATAGGTCTCATAGAGAACTATGGATTACGTCTCCTCTCCCTGCTCGACGAATACTCAGCGGGGGGAGATAAGTGACATATCATTTACTAGCTGCGTATACGCGGCGCTGGTAATGCAAGTCTATGGGACGGCGAGGTGCCGGCCCCCCGCTGCCGCCTCCGCTCCCGCCCCGGCCCCATGGCGTAATTGCGGGGCGTAATTACGTCCCGCAGTTAAGCCGTGTGAACATAGCCTAAGGATTATTCCCCTCTCCCTGATGAAAACATTTTTGCTCAGCTGAAGCAGTGTTCTGATGACAGCTATGTAAGGTGCCTGCCAAGCCTTGGGCTAGTCTGAGATGGTAAATGATGTGGCTGCATTAAAGAAGAAGTTGTTATTTGAGAACATATGGACATCATAGATGGGGAGTTCCCCTCTATGAGGCAGATCAAGCTGATCTATACAAGCGGCTCCCATTCTGGCAGAAAGAATGCGTCTTTGTATTGTTTGGATGGTCATGTGAGGCTGTTTTCACACTGCAGTCAGCAGTGCCATTTAGCATATTCACTGGATAAGGTAAACATATCCGTAGACCACCATTGCCCTATGTGTCCTCCATTTGGATAGTATTTGTCAGGGTTTGCTGGAAGGAAGCCTATTGGTGATGCCCATACTTTTCGAACTGGCAGGCTGGCCAGCATATTCTACGTGCCCAAAACTATATACTGGTATCCCATGCTCTCCAGTATTACAGGGCCAGTAAACAGTTGATATTTTGGCGAAAGAATATGCAAGCTCACAGCCCATGTCAAGGGTCCTCATTTTCCTGTACTAACCTCAAGTAATCCACATCAAAATGGGACCCTATTTACCTAAATTCACCTGGCTCCATAGCAGTAAGTATGGACTTTTCTCAATATAGGAGCAGTTCTGATGTTCATAAACAAGCATATTTTGGCATATTTTTTTACACATTTGTGTTTAGCTTAGTATTTGTTTGCTGTCACCTTTGTGGAAGTTCTCCTTTAATCCCTGATACATTCCATTAGGCTAGGACAGTGATGTCGAACCTTTTAGAGGCAGAGTGCCCAAACTGCAACCGAAAATCCCCTTATTTATCGCAAAGTGCCAAAATGGCAATTTACCCCTATCATAGGTGCTCAAGGAGCCTTGCTTACTAATAAAAATAAGGTCACAGTCCTGAAGGTCTCAGTGCCTGTTCTATATGTAAATGTATTGCGCTGTGACTTGGAGGCTCTCCTGTTTTTGGGCAGCACGGCGTGCGTGCCAGCAGAGAGGGCTATGAGTGACACCTCTGGCGCGCATGCCATAAGTTCGCCACCGCTGGACTAGGATCTCACGTCGCTTTATTGCATGTGTTTTCTTGAAAGCAGGTGGTTTTTTAATTAAATTCAGATAATTTACACTAAAGTTATTACAAAAATATCTACATTTAACAAAAATGTATGCAGTAGCGCGATGTATGAACCCAGACTTACAGATCCCAGGGCTGAATGAATTTCTCTTTCTTTTCGTGAAGGGTTGAGAATAATAAAGTCATCTGCCTAATGTCCGAGCTTCAGCTGCATATTCATTAGTTTCTTTCTATAAAACTAAACAGACTTCCAGTTAATCTGTGGATCCCAGGGACGAGGCAGTGAGCGTTTCTGACTTTCATGTCAATTTCTTTCTGAGTCAAGTCTGAACAACCTATACAATTGAATTGATTATAAGAAGGGCTAACAGGAAAAACTCAGTTCCAAAATGTGTCAATTTAGTATTCTGCAAGTCTCTTCTGGTAAATTTCAGTCATAGCTGACCACAATCAATAGCCAGTCTACTGGTTTAACCTATTAAATGATGGATGAGATTGTGGCACTGTTACGAAAACAGCAGAATTATAATAGACTTAGACTCATTTAACACATTGGAGCAATTAAAAATAAGTAGATGTATCTGGCATCCCAAATTTGACATTTATTTTATTCTTTTCAAGCTAAAATGTTAAAAAGACCTGCACAGCTTATGCGTTTCAGACTTATTTATCTCTTAGGCCTGGCTCACATTTGCATGGGCCTTGGGTATAGATTACATCAAAAATTATAGAAAAAAAGTTCAGCACGTAGTGTTATTTTCTATGTTAAAATGAAGTCCACCAGAACGGAAACCCAAAGGGCTCCATTGACTACAATTGGTTCCACTGGGTGACGTTGGTGTCTGTCATCTAATGGAGCTACACAAGCCTCTGCGATGGAGGTTCCAAACCAAACATTGTCATGGATAAGTCTTTGTTATCTTGGCTTTTAAAGTATAAAATAAAAGTCATGGATACATCATTTTTTTTTTATATTATGCTGCTTAAAAATTATTTACCTTTCCGAGGCTTGTGGAGAAAGCCCTCCAAAAACTGGTATACCTTCTTTGTGCCACATTTATTGTATGTTTTAGACACGTTTTGCACTGCACTTGACAATGGGCATAACTTAGCAGATAGAAAGTGTATCTTGAAATATGAGAAAAATTACTGCAAGCAATTGCTGTATAGTAAGCTAATAGTGATGTAAAGTTCCACAACAGTGTCTAAAATACACTGAACACAGTACCTAAAAGCACATTCCGTAAACTGCATCCGATAGTACGATATCCACAGCGATGCTTTGACATTTTTTTCAGCAGAACTCTCTTATATTGGCGCTTGTGCTTTATAATTTTTACTAAAAAAATTTATATATAAAGAACAATATTACCGCCATACAATAACCATTCAGTGGTAATTACCAGTATACACAGCCACTGCAGATTGTATATAGCCTTCATACAGTGACCATCTAGTGGTAATTACCAGTGTACACAGGCTCTGCAGACTGTATATTACCACCATACAATGAACATATAGTAGTAGATACCAATATGCACAGGCTCTGCAGACTGTATTTTACCACAATACAGTGACCATATAGGTTCTGCAAACTCATAAGTGATTACCATGCATTTACATCCTGGGACTAAGTGATGACATCTCCTCTGACGAGTTGTTCACTTTGTGTTTTCTTCCCTATCCAACCGAGACCTCCATGATATCTTCTCCCGGCCAGCAGTCATCCTTGCAGAACACAAATATCTTAGAATCCTCTCTTTTCCAGCACATCCTCACTGACTCCCACCTCTGTACACACTTCTCATGGGTGGGAGAACAGCAACAGGCCATAGCTTACAGGCACAGTCTCCTGGGGGTGTGTGGGGGAACAGAATACTAGCCCACTGGAGACTATGCTGTGGTTATGGCTTGTACCTCTCAGAATAATATTGTGCAAACTGGTTCCCTTGCCAAAGGCATTATGCATGATCTTCAGGGGTTGCATGGGATAGAATTTAGTACTGTTATGCTTTTTTTAGCGTTTCTGTTTTTTTCCTATAGATTTACCGACTGGGCTATTGTGGATGATTGGACTACGCCGGACCAGCACCGAATCTATTTCTTTAATAAAGTGGTCAATGTGGGATGTTGTTAGGGAGTGTTTATTTAGATAACATTTTTTTATGTTGTGCCCATATGTTCATTTACCATTTTATTGCACTGTTAGTAATAGAGCTGTTAGACAGACATCTGTCTATTACTAGTACTGGGGCTCAGTGTCAGCTTTGGGGTGACATAGAAAACACTACTGGCTGACAACAAGCCCCAGCGCTAGTAATAGAGAGACGTCTGTCATACACCTCTTTCACTAACACTGAAAAAATAATGGTAAAAAATAGACCGAAACAACCCAAAAACACTCTTAAAATAAACACTCCCCAGCAACATCCCTCGTTTTCCATTTTATTAAAGAAATGTATCCAACAGAAGTTGCAGTCCAACAGACATAGACGTAAAATACAAAAACACTAATCAGCACTTGGCTGATAGCCTTATAAAGTGCCTAGGGCAGCATGGATACTAAACATTGCCATTCAGGTAGGTAGACTTCCTTTTTAGATAGGTAGCCTCCATTAAGCTGGTAGTCCAAAAATTAGTTAGCCAAAATCATGCTATTAGATAGGTTGCCCCTGGACCCAGTATCTAGCTAGATAGGTCACCCATTACCTGGTAAGACCAAGGTGGATAGGGTCAACAGTAGATAAGGTCCAGCTGGACAAGACCCCAGGTACATACATGGAAAGGCTTCAGTTAGGTTGTCAAGGCCCCAGATAAGTATTTATGTAGGAAGGCAAGGACCTGGGTAGGCAGGAGGCAAGGCCCCATGTAGGTGGGTGAAGTCCCAGGTAATTAGGTAGGTACTCAGATAAGACCCCGGTAGGTAGGTAGGCCCCATTTAGGTAGATCCCCATTACCTAAGTTGGTAGGCCCCAGGCAGGTTGGCATGTAGGTCGAAGGTTGGTAGGCTCCAGGGAAGTAAGCAGATAGGCCCTAGATAGGTAGGTTGGTAGGCCCCAAGTAAGTAGGTTGGCCCCAGATGGGTACATTGGTAGGCCTCAGATAGGTAGGTAGGCCTAAGGTTGGTAGTTAGTCCCCAGTTATGTAGCTAGATAGGCCCCATGTAGACATGTAGGCCCCAGATACGTGGTAGATAGGCCCCAGGAAAATTAGTAAGCCCCAGGAAGGTGGGTAGGGCCCCATTATTGATAAAAATAAATGAACTCCCCTCTCCCAATTTCACAGATGAGTGGCAGGCTGATTTCTCCATGTGAAGCCCAGCGTAGGCAGTGCAATGATGTGACGTCATCGCACTGCCTACTTCGGCACTAGTGGCCAACATCTGGTAGGTCTAAGGCTTAGCCTTAGACCTACTAAGCTGCATAGAGGGGCTGTGTGCCAGTGTCGCCCTGCTCCACTAAGGGCTTTACCTGTTTGTGCGTCCTGAGGATGCGCAAACAGTTAAATGAACCATGCAGACCTAGGGATTGAAGTCACTTGTCCTCGATCCCCGGCCCCTGCTCTGAATGCTCGAACAAAGGGCCCAGGCGTTCCGAGGCAGGATGCGCCAGCCAGGTCCCTTGTGGCAGCGGTCCCTGTAGCAGCCCCTATGGTCTGTAGTCTTATGGAGAACCAATGATACATAGAGATAAGCTGTGCCAAACAATAAACAGCAACAGAAGTTCCCCAGAGATAAGAATTGTTGTAATTGCAATGGTCTTGTAAGATTCACCACATAGATAAAACACAGTACATCCGTGTCACACTGTATCTCACAACACAGATAAAGATGTGTGCAGCATGAAGCAAGCCGCTCCACGCCTAAAACATTTATAGTAAAAACAAACATCGATCAAGGGATTTATTCTGATTGTTATACTGAACTCAAGATGGATTCTTTTCACTAGGATGGGGCAATCGGTTTCCAACTCGTGTTTTTTTGCCTTTCCCTGGATCAACACAGTAGGTTTAAGGGTTGGACTTGATGGAACCAAGACTATTTAAAAAAAAAAAAAGTCTTTAGTCCGTAGTGATAGAGAAACCTGATGATAGATACAAAATGATAAGGAGATCAGGATCCATGTTTAAGACCTGAAGGTCCATATTACAGAGACAGAGGGTGCCATTCAAGCATGTTATCATGAAGCCCTGACCTAAAATATTATATATTATTGAGACCATAGCAAATAGTACTACTATGGCACTTCAGGGCTAACTAAAGTAGCTTTAGTGTAATAAAGAAAGGTTGTGTCATCCTGTTAGGGTGCATAGTTCCCCACTCAGGGCTCTATTTTATGTGCCACTTTGTAAGCAGCCTCTGCTGTGGGGGTCCCACTTTGGCTGTATACTATGCAGCAGTCCCTCGAGTTTCAATGGCCTCATTGTACAATGTTTTTACCATACAATGGTCCTTCCTGGGACATTGTATCTTAAATCTTGACCTGCAGCACATGTGAGTGACTGGTAGATCCAACCAATTATCATGAACAGTTTACATGTAAATCATCAGTATTAGTGAGGTGCATGCATTGATTAGCAATGTAGTAGCGCCTCTCTACAGTACAGTTCGGTACTGCATGTCCTGTACTGCTCTTTACATGTGCCAGGATGAGTGCCTCCTCTGTGCACCAGGTGAGGACCCCATTTTCTTTTTTCTGGTACATGACCCTAAGAAGCTTCTGTCCTCAAATAGAAAGTGATTTCCACCTCCAGCAGCTCTTTCTGATGTTATGTGGAAGGACTTGCTTTATCTGGATTATTTATCAGCTTCATTTTCTTGCATCTTCATTTTGCATTATGTTTGGTGACATTTTGGAGCTTTAGAACCAATTATCAGTTTTCCATAGAGATATGGTTTTAATATACTATGATCACATCCAAACCAATAGGAACAGTGTAATGTTCTGCACCTTGAGAAAGCTCTAAGAAATGCCCATCAGGGTGGCGTTGACAATCGCACATCAGGGTGGCACCGGTGGTGTTTTTTTATTTATCTACTTTTGGGGATTGATTCCTGTTACTCTGTTTTGTTGGTGTTTTGCACCAGCACTTTATTGTATATGAATTGTCCTTTTATGATCATGTGTTACTTTTCTGGACTTGCCATATACTTATGAACTTGATATTCCCCATATTATGATTTATTGTACACCACAGTGGTCTTTTTAATTGTTTTTAAATTTCATAAATTTTGTGACCGCAACTATTATTCTGTGTTAAATTAATAATTTACACATCTGTATATTGTATGTTGGATTATTTTTGTACTTTATGTAGTCCTTTATGGGTTTGCTATCTTGGATTAAGAATTGGACTATAGAGTGTTTTCTAATTTGTTTGTACCTTGTTATTCAATTGGTATATTTATATCAGGAGACAGCAAATAGGATTGTGCTACTGTTTCCAGTAAATAATATCATGTATTGTAATTTAACTGCGATACCACATTACATGTTGATAAAAATAAAAGGGTTATTTAATAATTGTAGCAATGTAATTTGTTTTTCAGGCCTTCCTACGGATACATTACAGGGTCATCGAGATCGTTTTATGGAACAGTTTCAAAAGTAAGTGCAGAAATGTCATTTTGAATAAAGACTGTGAATCTTCTTTACTGAGTTTTTATGTCTCTTATAAAAGAGTGTGTCCATTGCAGATAATTTCAGTCCATGTGTCCTACAGCAAATTAATATCATAAAGAAGACTTGGTACCACAGTGTATTACATTAACTTCTTAGGTGCCCTGTAACATCACTATGGATGTACCATCAGCTTCCTGTAGCCACGAAATAGTATACATAGCTATCTGTTTTTCTATTGGATCGCAGCATATACTAAAGGGGCGATGCTGAACTGGGGTATAGTATTAATTTCCATGTAAAAAGCTGCATAGATGCTGCTAAGTCTCATAGAACAAGCCTTCTCTGCATCTCTTTTACTGTAGAGGAATTGCTATGGTCGGTTACATCTCCTTACAGTCTGCATTCCCTCTTATGATTTCTATTGTCATTTGCTATGTTGAGTTTATGGGAATTATAGCACTCCTGGAAGAAAAGGTAGATAAAAGAGAAAAGTTTCCTATGTTGCTTTTCCAACTGGTGCCTTTCCAAATAATCCAGTTTGGAAAACTATATAAAGAAAGGCTAGAAGGAGAAAACAAGATGATAAGAACCAGGAAAGTTTGGGGTTGGGGAAATAAGTTAGATAAACAATAATGTCAGAACATGAATTTTCATTAAATAAACCTGTCATTAGTTTGTGGGAAACAATTTAGCATAACTTGTTAATCAAATAAAGCCCTGAACACATTGGGCTTATGAGTCCCATGGGCGGTCCTTTTTAATGACCGTTATCTCTATTTTAACACTCAACAGAGTTGACTGTCAATCATTCAGTCATCCCGGCCTATGGACTCTTAAAGGGGTTGTCCAGTTCAAATCAAAATTAATTAGCAAGCTGCTGGTGTCAAACAAACTTAAAAAAGCCTATACTCATCTTCCTCCACTCCTCTATTACAGCACTGGGTCTTCCCAGTCTTCTGTTTACCTTCCCTTCTCTTCTGAACAGGATATCACCATTGCAGCAGACATTTGCCTTTGCTTTCATCATGATTCGGAGGCTGTTTACTTCCGAACAAAGTTAAAGAGGACTGGCACATTACCAGTGCAGCCAAAACATCGCTCACTGGAATTCCTATTTAAAGGGGTTTTGCCACAATCTAATTTCATACCTCCTGCATCCAGTTCTTCAGCTCCTGTGTGCTCAGAAGGGGGCGTGTGTGATTTGTTTGAATTGCATATCTGGTGACCCAGCAGTATGACATCACCAGGCCTTTCCTCCCTGTAGTCAAAGAAAGGTCTGTTTATGTGTAGAACTGTGAGTAGCTACATTGTAGCTCAGAGGTAAAACTTTTGCCTCCAGGCACAAGGGTCCTCTGTTCCAAATCTTTGCAGGAACCAAACCTGTGGATTTTATTTCTCTTTATCAATGCACATACCTGCATGAGGTTTCTTTTTTATTTATTTGCACTGTTTGACTAATTACTAAGGAGTACAGAGGACGGGAGTAGAATGACAGCCCCTGGGGTTTGAATACTCATTAGCTGCCTGAGATGAGAGGTGATTCCTGAGCATGTGCGACCAGGACTGAGAAGTTCTCAGTCCTGGACTTATCCCCTGGGGACGAGCTGTAAACATTGAATCACTAAAGGAGCAGCTAAGACAAAAACGGTCTGGAATTTTTAATAATGATGAATGGTGAAAATGTTTATTATTTAATTTATAAACTTCCCACGTCAATTTTACTTCCTGACAAAACCCCTTTCTAGACTTATTATTTCTCTTCTGTCTGCAGTTAGTAAATTTGCTCAAGGTTAAAGGGGTTGTCTCACTACATTGATTCATCTTACCTCAGTCCTGTTTTCTTGGTTTCACTTTGAATTCAGGGGCATGTTTACAGGCTTCTACTAGCCTGCAGTAGAAGCTAGGTCTGTAGCTATAGCGACCAGTGCTGGCAGCCTATCAGGAGAGATTGAACAGGTCCGTAGCTATAGCGACCCGAGGATCTGATGCAGCCCATACAAGAGGGGATATCTAGGAATAGGAAGGACACTCTTATTGGCCATCTATTGCAAAGTGACTTGTTTGTACAAGATCTTTAATATAAAAAGCAATCCTTGTAGTGAGACAACCCCTTTAACAATCATGGCTCATGGTACCTGCAGTGATCTGGAAAGAGTAAGTATTTTACTTTTACACAGAAATGTAATTCTGAGTATTATATTGCTTGTAGGTTGAAGGACTTGTTTTACCGTTCCAGTAACCTGCAATACTTCAAACGCCTTCTGCAGATTCCACAGCTTCCAGAGGTAAATAGGTGTCTTCACATTTTCATATGTGTTATAAATCAGTAATGTGCAACAGCTGTAAATATCATTGTTAAGTTGCATTGTCCAAGCGACCATGAAGGTTTCAAAATAAAATATTTTCAGCGCAGCAGACTACAAGTGTTTTCTCTCTGTATTGTAAGCACCATGTACTCGGTGGCTCAGCAGTTGTGTGACGATAAATGAAGCTCTTAAGATAATTCTGCTGCTATACTGTTTTTTGGGGATGTGTACCTTGCAAATAGATACATTTCGCCAGTATGTCCACATGACATCTCAGATATATTGACTCTTTATCTGCAATGTTAAATCCCAAAATAGCTCTAAAAGCTAAAATTTGACTCCCATATTACTATCTCCCCATGTAAAGAGAACTAGTCACAAATTAAATGTGATTAACTGAATGTAAGTATTTAGCAACTAAATAATGTATTTTTATTTCATTGAAACAAAAGCTTTCCTGGTGGGCAGTCACATTTGAGGTTAACATTTTCTCTGTTGTCTGCATAGACTGTGCAGTAGTTGGTGTGTGCTTTATGGCAGCTGCAAAGAATGCGAGGTAGTGTTCACAAAAGTACAGTAGACTAATCCGGAACGTGATGCTTTAGGCTATGGCTACACAGCACAGGAATACCGTTGGATTTTCAGCGGTTTCATTATTTCGAAACCACCGAGAATCCGACAGTGCACTGTGCTGCATAGACAGCAATGAAAAACCCGTGCTGTATTCTGTAGAGCACGGGTTTTTAACCGCAATGTTAAAAATCTGGCGGAATATGCAAAATGTTATATTTCGTCGGAGTCCCTATGTTTGCCGGTGGTTTCCCGTACATTCAATTGTATGGGTTGACGGCAAAAACTAAAGCCGACCGCGCAAATCAGTGACAAAATCCACAGTCCTGCATAGGACTAAATGCCATTGGCTTTGAGACGTTTTTCATCCTATGCTGTGTGGCCCTTGCCATACATTTCCTCCGCAAAGACCAGGGGGTAAAAGGGGAACTGTATACTGAGTCTTATCTGTATACATTATGGTACTATCCTATCTTATCTATGCCTCCAGCACGGCAGTAAAACTCTCTTTTAATCATGACTGGGGTAGAAAAATCGTGACATGCATGTATGGCCTGCAGTGTGAATTTCATCTGTCACGGTGCTTTCAGGGGTTAAATGTTGTAAGAAAAATGTTAGGTAAAAAACTCCAGTTAAATTTTGTCATTTATTGATGCTACATTGTCTTCAAGTCAACAATGCAAAAGTCAAAACCAGTGGGAGAATTAATGCATTGAATAACATAGAATTGCTACGATTTATTTAAAGAGGACCTGTAATGTCTCCCGAGGTGTTTGTCTCAGGAAATGCATGTTGCATGTGAAATAACGGTTCTTCTAACTCTATTTAAAGAGGACCTGAGACATATTCTAAGGTTCTTTTTACTTAGAAATTAAATAAAAAATGTAATTAAGCAGAAGGTGCCCAAACTATTGCATAATGCTGTACATGACAACATCAAGGAAAATGATTCGGAGCTCTCTGGACATGTGTTTTGTAGTAAATACTTGCTTTCTTTGTAACATAACAATTCTGGAGCATCCTCTCTTTTAACTCTGTTGCCACAATGCAAGCCGCAGGCCCTGTTCTGGACTGCTAACACACTCGTTTTGGCGCTCTCCGACCCGGCCGTCACTCACCTCTCCCTGCTCCTGCTCCACTCTGATTGTCGTGGCCGGCGCACGCGTACTCCTACACTAGGTGACATATGTGCCAGCTCTCTTAGATTTAAAGGGCCAGCGCATCCCTGACCTCTGATGGCTGGCCACCCACTGCTTTATTATGTACTTCCTTCCTCTGCCCGTGGCCAGTTTGTCAGTGTTTCCTACCTTGTATTGCGCTACTTCCTACATTTCCTGGTTTTGATCCTTTGCTCACATTTACGGACTATTCTCTGCCTGCTGCCTGTCTTGACCTCCTTGTCTGTTCCCTCGGCTCCTCGTTTAGCACTTCAGCTGTCACCATAAATGGCCATGTCAGGGGTAGCAACCTACGATTCCTCCGCAGCCAAGTCCATCCCGCCTTGCGGTGGGCTCTGGTGAATAACGGGGGCTCCTTAGACTCCCCTCCCTGGCATGGTCAGTGTCATCTCTTGCTGTGACCTAGTGATTCCACCACCTGCACCTGTGACATCTCTGTTTTGTTGTTCCTCTGTTATTCCTTCTAGAAAAGTATTACTGAATCAGTCAGATGGGTTTTACCACTCCATTTTTCAGAGGGGTGTGTCCTGGACACACAGACTCTGCTTGAACTGATTGGACAATATCAGACGGTGTAGGAAACACCCCCAATTGGTAACACCCAGCTGACAGATTGGAAATTAATCTCTAGAAGGAATAACGGGAATCACATGACAGAAATTTAAGGAAAAATGCTCCATAATTGTTAATTTATGGGGGACACAAGTCTTTACGCTCTTATCTCATGACTAAAATAAAATCTATTGACCAATGTATTTAGAAAAAGTCTTCATTTGACTGACCCTTTATGTTGAAAGCTAATCTTTGTAGTGAGAAAACCCCTTTAAAGAAACAAATCTGGAACAACCAAAAGTCCTCTTAGGTAGCTGGGTTATAATGTGTACTGTTACTTGGTCCGCTGTTCAAGATTCTCTCTATTGGGGCCGTTGATCTCCATCTGTGGTATCCATTAGGATATCCTGATGAGGCCACACGGGGCCATAGAAATCAATAGAGTAAACATAGTCTCTTTTGTACTAAATTTGCTTTATTTTCCAACTGTACACAGTTTCTGTACTGGACCCCACATAAAACATATATCACAGGGAAATAGACCAAACTTGTCCAAAAGAGGGACTATCTTTGCGCTATTGATTACTGTGGGCTCCATCACAGAATCCCTTGGGGTACCTTTTCTCTCTGTATCCCAACAGATACCATAGACAAAGATCATGACACTGTGTGATAGGCCTCTTAGTAAGTGGAGTAGTTAGGAACCTGGGTGCTGTTGCCACTTCATTTGGCAGATCCAAAACAGCTTTAAGATATGTTACTATATAGAAAGCAAATTATTAGTTTTACATTAGCCAGGCACACATTGTTGCATAGTGTCCATACATGTAGTTTCATAGTAACTAGAATTTAGACACTATTAAAGAGGGTTTCTGAGATTCAGTAAACCCTTACTGTTTGGGACTGCACCTGTGTTCCCCACTGTTCTCTTAGAAGTGACATTTCATTCATTGCTCATGTGAATATAAGCCAATCAATGGCCTCATTGATCACGTGCCAAACATGCAAACAGTGAACCCAGTAATTGGCTCATGGTCACATGAGCAATGAATATGAAGTCACTCCTAAAGGACTAGCCGGGAGCATTGGAGCTCTGTTGGTGAAGTAGGTGAGTACAGTACTGGTTAATTTTCCATTTTCATGCAGTCCTAGGCAGCAGGGGGTTTAGCAAAAATGTAACTCTATGCTATATTGTATATAGTGTCTACATAAACAAGCACAGACTGCAGACTTTCTGGCTCCCTTGACAAGATCTCCATTAATGTGAAGAGGTGGTAGTATTACCTCTAACCCGCATGAGCACTCTCCTCCATCATTAATGGGAGAGCGCTGTTAGGCTGCGTTCTGACCTGTATTTGGTCTTTTTTTGGAACGCAGGGGGGCGATTTTTTAAGTCCCCCCCCCCCCCTTCGCACCCACATGTTCATGTTTCGCCCGAAACCCAGGTGGAAGAATGAACATGTTCTAAGTTTTTCGGATTGCTGGCAGTGTAAAAAAATGTCTGACAGAAAAAACGTTTGTAAAACGGTTTGTAAAACTGCAAACCATCTGCAAAACCAACAACTAACCTGTGCCGTGGGGACAAGCCCTTAATATGCACCACCACAGACTTTCCCTGACCAGCAACATCGTGCTGCTGTCCAGTTTCCAGGCATCTACATCCAATTTTTCTTTTGGTACCAGTTTAGATTCGCAATATTTTAAAGTAGTAAATATACATTGCATCCAATGATAGTGTCTTCTCAGTTTGACTCGTAGCATCATCTAGAAATACGTAATAAACTCATTTGTATAACGAATTTTCATGGTACATTTATTTGTTAAAAATAAGAATAACAAAACCAATATAATAAATGGATTGGAACCATATAGGATACAAAAATAACACAGAATGGGATTTGACACAAATCTAGAAAATTCACAGACAACAAAAGTGAATCCCACTATAAAATATAACTTATATTCCTAATATTAAAAAATAAACAACATTCTTCCTAGTTATCCCAGGGTACCATGACCCTACCTACTGCAGGTTATACACCCCCAAAAAGGAGCGACCCTATCCACGAACCTCCTATCCAACCCTAGAAATCCCTAAAAAAATACACAACACAATGAAGATCACACAAAGTAAATTGTCAATATAGATATAATGGTATCCAAAATGCTCTTTACAAAATCAACCAATTGCTAGCCAGCATTATTTCCTCCTCCTGGATCTAGCCCTCTAGGGATCACTACATTCTAATGGGAGTCATGGAGTAACATCATGCTCCTTATA
The DNA here is from genome assembly GCA_025379985.1 of Phyllomedusa bahiana. Lineage (NCBI taxonomy): Eukaryota > Metazoa > Chordata > Amphibia > Anura > Hylidae > Phyllomedusa > Phyllomedusa bahiana. The sequence goes on from JAODAL010001861.1 coordinate 140,293, forward strand.
GTATTGATGGTAAGTACATCTTAAGTATCATGAATATGGTTCTTTGGCACCTTCACTGATGTTAGTAGCTAGCTTTTTTCATCTTAGCTAGCTATGTGGAGTTGAGTTTATCTTGGTATGAGCATTTTTGGATACTGGTACTTTTTGGAGTAGATGTTGTAAAGAGTATTGTGGATACCATTATATCTATATTGGCAACTTATTTTGTGTGATCTCTATTGTGTTGTGTATTTTTTTTTTTTAGGGGTTTCTAGGGTTGGGTAGGAGGTTCGTGGATAGGGTCGCCCTTTTTGGGGCGTATACTCTGCAGTAGGTAGGGTCATGGTACCCAGTGATTATTAGGGAGAATGTTGATTCTTTTTTTAATATTAGGAATAAAAGTTATATTTTATAGTGGGATTCACTTTTGTTGTCTGTGGATTTACATTCATTTGTTATACATTTTATAATCATGCTTTTATTTTTATTTTTTTTTCACTCTTCTCTTGTAGAATCCACCAAACTTCTTGCGAGCTTCTGCTTTATCTGAGCACATTAGCCCAGTGGTTCTGATACCAACAGGAAACTCTCCGCCTGACAGCGAAACTTTAGTGGAGACTGATGATCTTGTTGGGATGGATTCTTCATCTCACCAGGTACAAACATAGTATTAGTTGATACAAAGAAAAATGAGCGTTGCTATAGAAGTTGCTTCACATAGTGAGTAGAATAAAGCAAGTCATGCATCCATGGGGATGGTTTAAATTGCATCACAAAAATATGTTAATATAAATTGTAAGTTAAAATTTTGATTTCAGCCAATAATTGTTATTAATTGTTATTTTTTGCATAATAAAGAGTTATGCACTTTTTACTTTATCAGTTTTTCATGTTTTTAAGGTTTGCTTGCAATTGATACATTGATTCATTGATGTATTGCATAGTTGTTTATGACTGTTATATACTGTTATACATTGGTTGTTATATTTTGCATTTTTTGTCTAGTGTCACTAGAAGGCACTGTTGTTGGAAGTTTATAATGCCTTGTTAGTTATTGGTATGTTCTTCTCTTATGCTCCTGTAACTTGAAACCATTGTAATTTAACATCAAAACTCTAGGGAAAACTAGTTACTGATTACAAATCCCAAAAATATCAACCCAAAATAAGAAATAGTGAATATTAAAAATACATATATAATATAAAGCAAATCCTTGCATATTAAAGTCAGAAAAGGTTTGTAGCAGCTGGATCACCTAATATATTAAAGGGGTTTTGCCACGAAGTAAAATTGACGTAGGAAGCTTGCAAATGAAATAAATATTTTCACCATTCATTATTATTAAAAATTCTGCACCGTTTTTTTGTTAGCTGCTCCTTTAGTGATCCATAGTTTACAGCTCATCTCCAGGGGATACGACCACTGACGAGAGCTCTTCAGTCCTGGTCAGACATGCTTAGACATCCTCTCCTCTCAGGCAGCTACTGAGTAGTCAAACCCCAGGTGCTGTCACTCTACTCCTGTCCTCTGTACTCCTTAGTAATTAGTCAAACAGTGCAAATAAATAAAAAATAAACCTCAATGAGGTATGTGCATTGATAAAGGGAAAAACAAAACAAAACACAGGTTTGGTTCCTGCAGGGATTTGAACCTAGGACCCTTGTGCCTGGAGGCAACAACTTTACCTCTCAGCTACTCACAATGCTTTAAATAAACAGACCTTTCTCTGACTTCAGAGAGGAAAGGCCTGGTGATATCATCCTGCTGGATCACATGATATGCAATTCAAACAAATCACACACGCCCACTTCTGAGCACACAGAGCTGAAGAGCTGGATATAGGAGGCATGAAATGAGATTGTGGGAAAAACCCCTTTAAGGATAGGAGGTGTACAGTTAAAAAAGAATGTGGCTTCCTTTACTTGGTGTCCAAAGGAGCCACTCATACTGGCACAGGTAAAGAGCAGTACTGCACCATACTGTAGAGAGGGGCTACTAGACCGTCAACCAGTGCACAAACTTCAGTTATAGAGGTTTTTTGTCAGTGGAATACCCATGATGATGGCTAGACCTTCCATTTAAGGCACAGAAAAGACTACAGTTTGCTTTATGTCCGTTCCTTTATTTTTGATCACAAGTAAAAGAAGATATACAGTTGTCATACCATCTGCTACAGCTTCAATTATTAATAAACCCATACCATAAAAGACTGGTGACAAGGATGGGACTGCTGTAGGGAATAATACACAGTACACATAGTTCAGATGGAATCAAGAAAATATTCCAGTTACTACAGCTATCACATTGCTACAACTTGTCAAATACAGAAATGTGATGTCTGCAACTCATCTTCATGGAATTCATATGCTCATGTTTTACCTAGAAGCAAATAAAGTGTCAGATGCTGTTGTGAAACAAGCTAGTTCCCAGTGCCAGGTGCCAGAGACTCCAAAACATTGTCCCCCTTTGATGTTCCCTGCCTAACATTAACCCTCTACTAATCCTAACCCCACTAAACCCTAACCCTGACTATTCTAATGAGGATATCATGGCGCTGTTAAAAATGAATTCTGCTAATCCAAATCTAAATTTGGATTTGATATCCAAAAGTAGCACCAATACACATAAAACCTAGACTTGTTCCATTTGTTCTACATATAAAAATAGATGCAGAAATTGTTTATTAGAAAAAGTTCATTAGTTACAGGGATGCATTCTCTTAACCCCTTACCGCCGCAGCCAGTTTTGACCTCCCTAAAAGTGCCCCATTTTTGAAATCTGACATGTGTGACTTCATGCGAGAGTAACTTTTTGATACTTTTACCTATCCATGTGACTCAGAGAATGTTTTCTCGTGACATACTGTGCTTTAAGTTAGTAAGAAATTTTGGTCCAAAAAGTCCTTGTTAATTTGTGAAAAATATCATTAAAATTTTGTAACATTTGCCATTTTCAAAGTTCAACAATTTCTGTGTGTATACCATATGTCTACTGTAGGTTTGCATAATTTTTTACATGTATTTTTATTTTTAACACATTAGGGTACTTGGAAATGTAGTTTTTCATACTTTCAGGAAAGTCCAAGTTCTGAATTGGCTTTGAGGGGCCTGTATGTTAGATATCCCCATAAATGACCATCTAAGAAACGACACCCCTTTAAAGTATTCAAACAATATTTAGGAAGTTTATTAACCCTTTAGGTGTTTCACAGAAATTAAAGCAGAGTGGAGGTGGAATTTCAAAATTTCACTTCTTTTTGCAGATTTTCAATTCTTATCCATTATTCACTGGAACAATGAGTCCTGCTTTTGTTTTGGATGCATTTATAGTGGGAAATTGGTGTTGAGGCCATGAGAGCAATTCCTTGAAGAGGCCTTCAAAAGAGAACGTCACCCTGTCTTACTCCCAGAATTATGGTGTTGGAGAGGCACAATGTATTGTAGCCAGACCACTCTGGTCTTCATTTTAGCTATACAAACAGCTCGACATTACATTGATTTGGTTGTGAAACCAGTGGCACAGGTTTTTCTATAAAGCTTCCCAGGAGCCATTTTTCAACAGGACAACGCCAGGACAAATGTTGCCTGTGTTACTGTAAAAAGCTTGCATGACCTAAACGTGCCTTATGTCCTGCAGCACCTTTGGACTTGTCTCCCTTTGAGCACACCAAGGACGCTATTGGTGGGTATCTGAAAAGGGAGCTGCCAGCGATTTGCGTGCCCAAGTACATTCAGTGTGGCAAAGCATTCCTCAGACAACCATTAATAACTTCATTGATAAAGCATGCCAGGGCATGTGCGTGTTTCTGTACATGTTGCTCATACTCCATACTGAATAAATCGAGATATTATGTTTCCATTTTTTTATTATTTGCATATTATTAACATATCTCAATCCTGTGCTTTCCATAATTTCAAGACTTTTTCTTCTTAGTGCTGCTATTTCAGTGCTCAATGAGAAGTGTGAATGCAGAACTAATAAAGCACCACAAGAACATTCTTACCAGATTCCTGTTTTTAGTCAAATACTTAGTACTTTTGTCAAAGTAAAACATCATTTGCTAAACCAGACCTAGCACCAGCCTTCCAGCAGCTGGATGTCGTTGATGTAGATGCAGATGCAAGAACAATTACACTCCACAGAGCATTTACGGTCATCCGCTTGCAGTTTGAAGTTTGTATTGCTCCAGGACTTTTTCAGAGCTTGATAGATGACCTTCTCATTTGGCTCCCAGGAATCATTCCCAACTTGGATGATGTTCTTACTGCAGCAGACTCAATGCAGGTATTAGCTGATCAATTGCAGACACTATTGCAGAAATTCAGAGATGTTGGATTTAAACTTCAAAAAGAAAGATAAGTGTTTGGATTTTTACTGTTGAATTCTTTGGCTGCTTTGTAGATACATTCAGGAATTTATAAAACTGATAAAAATGTCAAATCAAGTCACGGAGCAGCAGTTTCAAGACATAAGGCAGAGTTCCAAACATTTTAGGCCTCTTAAACTTTTTTTTTTACTAAAAGACAAAGCAACTACTGCTGAACACTTCACAGATTGTTAGATAAGAATACAGTTTGAAAGAAACCGGGATGTACAGTGGAGATTTTGTTGAGAGATAACCTCGACAAAGGTCCGTTTGGGCCAAAAACATTCGGGATAATGCTCAATGAAACGAGTCTCAAGTTTTGAAAAATGTTATCTACTCGACTCATGGATTTGTATGCTGTACTCCAATTGTTGTGTTAAAGAGGATGTATCACTTCTTCAGTTCGGCTGTTCTCTCGAAGCTTGATGCTCTCACTTCCTGAAATCCAGGGGCGTTTCTTCCCCTCCCAGCTGGGGGTTTCTTAACTGAAGAGGGATGACATCATCCCCTCTTCACTGTTTATGCTGGCTCCAGTGGGTCCCCCCTCCACATCACCCTGTCCTCTCCCTATGCAGTCTTATTTTGTAAGAGCTGTTTACATACCACAGGCCTGCATTCAGTCTAAACAGTCTTCTATGAACTCAGAGCACTGATCTCTCACAGCTGGAGGTTTGCTACAATTGAATCCATCCAGAGCAGAGATCCCTCTCCCTTCATGTTTACATAAGGCACCGTCGCACAATTCTGCTGTTTTTTGATTGTAACAGTAGCTGCAGTGTCAATGAGGAGCAGTTAGCTGTATAGAGTGAAATTTTTGTCAGCCCCTTACACGCAGGAGCATTAAGGCACCATGGCCCAATTTTGCTGTTTTCTGATTATAGAGACAGCTGCAGAGTAAATGAGGCAGCTAGCTGTACAGAGTGAAATTGTTGTCGGCCCCTAATTCTGAGTGAGGGGCAGGAATGCAAGCTCTGTGATTACAGCCGTCCGGGGTGGGAGGGTGCCAACAGAATGTAAATTATTAGAGCCCTCAGGTAATGAAATGCAAGGAGGAGGGATCCGACTATCTGACCAGCACTGGAGAAGTTTGTTAACAGAAAACGAAGATAAGGAATACTGTGAAAACAAGACAGCTTTGCTAATGACATCCAATGGCAATATTGCTTGTTTTTACTGACCCCTTATTCTGAAGACCATTTAATGAAATGATACAACCCCTTTAAATAAAATGTTATTGTTTTTGTATACTTAAATCTGTGAGTACCATTGGAATCTTTGATTTTTGGCATTTAATAGACAACAGGCACCACAGTCATTTATTTGAGTGCCGGAGTAGGGGACTTTGTATAAAGTAGACACAAATTCATGGCAATGCCTTAAGGGGGTTTTCACTCTTTAAAGCCTCTTCAGGCTCACACTTTCTGTGCAGGCTGTGGGTGGTTCTACAGCAGTGACGGACATTTCAGCTCTGCCAACTTCTATTTCTAGTTGTGCCTATTACAAGGACATTAGTGATGGGATTGTTGTGGAATACATTGACACTTTCCGATGTATGGCTATAAACATGACCTAGCAATTCTAGATTTATCATGAGAGGAAGGTTCTAGTGTGAGAAACATACTTGGTGCCAAGACACACTGTTAGCTGCTGAGTGACTCTGTTATCTTTGATGCAAATTGTACAAGATTGCTCCCAGGTTAGCAACTCTACAAGGTTAAAGGGTTTGTCCAGGATTAGAAAGACATAGCTGCTTTCTGTAAAAAACATTACCACCTCTGTCACAGGATGTGCTGGTATTACAGCTCAGCTCCAATAAAGGGACTGGGGCTGAGCTGAAATACTAGACATATCCTGCGACAGAAGTGATGCTGTTTCTGAAAGGAAGTAGCCATGTTTTTCTTACCCTGGACAAAACCTTAACGCTTTCCTTAGTAGGATAAGATCAGAATGTGAGAAGCAAACTCTGTCCTGTTGAGAAGACAAGGTACCCGGTTTCCCCGACAGTGTCTTATATTATTTTTTGCTCCTAGAGATGCACTAGGTTTTATTTTCAGGGGTTGTCTTATTTTTCCATGAACAAAAATTCGTATTTATTGTTGAACAAAAAAAAATCATAATTTATTAATATACTGTAGTCCTGTTAACACAAACATCAGCATAACCAGCCAAACTTTGAAGCAACAGGTAACCTCAGTCACAGTATCTCATCAGTGTGCTGTGCCTGCAGTCTATGTAGTGAGAGACTCAGATTACCTTGTACAAGCAGCTGTGCAGTCAGCTCCCCCTGCACAGTTGGTAGCTCCCATTGACTTCTGTAGGATCTCCTGAGTTACAAAGTGAAAGTAAAAGCCTTCTCCCTGTGATACTGAGGTAAATCCTCTGCATTGCTAATGACATGTATTTCAGAAAAGTCTTATAATTTCATCTACAACCAATTTGTGTGTGTTTGTGTGGAGGTGATAGGTGCTTTTGTAGCAATGACTGCCGCTAGGTCTTATTTTCAGAGGAGGCCTTATATTTCTAAGCTTGAAACAAATTGTGCTAGGTCTTTATTTTCGGGGATGTCTTATTTTCGGGGAAACACTGTAGGAAGTGACTTTAGCATCCTGTTAGAGCAGAGAGAGGCAGAAAATCTGGTGTAAACAAGCAGGAAATAAGAACTGCTGTAACTCTGAAATGAAGCAAAATTGAAACAGCAGTGGATTTGGTAATAGTCTTTATTTACCTTTGCCTAAATGCTTAAAGCTAATCAATGAGATGGGAATACTCTTGCAATGATGTCAAAAATATTAACATCTGATAGTGTCTTGGTGCATTACGATCTAAGCAAGCCACCTATTCACCTGTGAGGAATCACCTTGTGGAATAGAGGCTCTCTTCTAGTGAACAGGAAGCTCAATTTGCTAACTGTTCAAGAACCATGAACACTACAGAATGAAACTACACACAAATAATTAAGGAGGCTTTAGTCATAATGGTAGGAGTAATGTGGTTCAGGAAAATTAAACCTACGGGACACTTTAAATGTAAATACTCCATTAGATCGTTCAATTAGGGGTATTCACTGCCCAGTTATCTAGATATATAACTAGATAACTATAAGAAGGGAAGATTTTTATGTATTGTTATATTTTGCGTTACTGTTCAGTGTCAATAGATTGTGCTGTTGGTGGAGGTTTGTTAAGCAATTTCAGTTATGGATACATATGTTTCTCATATGCTTTATGCTTTTTTGACCAGTCCTCCGGTTTTGATTACCAGTAAAGTGTGATATACTGATGTTTTACCATCTGTTACAGTTTCATTTATTACTGAACCCAGTTTAGAACAGAAAGAATATTTGATAATTGTATAACTCCTTATTATACAAAAATCACTTTAATTTGCTAAAATTAGAATATCCATTTAAGACATTTTTTTTATTATATTGGTGTTCTTGTTTATAATATGTATTGTTTTTATTTCAGAGTATGCCTGAAAATAAGTTTGATGATATATTTGGCAGCTCCTTCAGCAACGACCCTTTTAATTTTAGCAGCCAGAACGGCATGACCAGGGATGACAAGTAAGTGACAGATTATTTTTAAGGATGTAACCTTTAAAGGGGTTGTCTCGCTACAAAGAATAGCTTTCAAATTGTAGGGAACACAAAATAAAGACATTTTCCAAATATATTGCATTGTTCCTCTGTTTTCCCTAAAGAGATACAAGTGAATTTATTACCTCCATGGCTATTTCAGTTCCCTCAGTAACGACCTGAAAACAAATCTCCCCGGCTGTTTGTTCAATGAGATAACAGAGAGTGAGTCATCACACAGGTCAGCAGTGTCAGTCAGTGTCCTGTGCTGCCAGACAGTAAAAAGCTTGATTTATCTCAAGTAAACAGCTCTGTAATTAGGGCTTTTGTTTTGGGGATCAGATAAGAAGTCCTTCCAGTAGTTTGAGAAGCTAATCTAATCTAATTAGCATCTGAAAGCACGGAGCTTATGCTGTACAAGCATGGAGTTTATGCAAATCAGTCTGAACCAGGAAGTGACAGAGAATTTCTTTCATGCATTCTTTGAAACCCTGTGGGGAGACAACTCCTTTAATGCTCACAAATAATATAGACAGCTAGGTAGTTATTGCTGTGTGGAGAGCCGCAAACCATCTGTGGGATGTACAGTGACAGATATCAAAATCATACTGAAGCTTGGTAAAGGGCATAAATTTTATAATCAGACACTGGGACTAAAGCTACAACCTTAAAGAGGTTGTCTTACTACATTGATTCATATTACCTCAGTCCTGTTTTCTTGGTTTCACTTTGAATTCAGGGGCATGTTTACTGGCTTCCACTAGGCTGCAGTAGAAGCCAGGTCTGTAGCTATAGCAACCAGTGCTGGCAGCCTCTCAGGAGAGATTGAACAGGTCTGTAGCTACAGCGACCTGAGGAGCTGATGCAGCCCATACAAGAGGAAATTTCCAGTAATAGGTAGGACATGGTTAATGGACATATATTGCAAAGTGACTTGTTTTTGCAAGAACTTTAAGATAAACAGCAATCCTTGTAGTGAAACAACCCCTAACTACACTGAACATCCCTCGAACTGTATATAGGGATTTTTCCATATGCAGGTTTTCAATAGGAATAAAATTTCACTAATTTGGGAACTTGTCAAAGAAATTGATGCAGGGAACTGTTACATGCTTAGTTTTATTACTATTTAAATTGTAGGACCAGTTGTAAGACCATCTCCCACACACTGAGACTGGGATATGTGGTTCTTACATACAAGCACATGCAGTTTCAAGAAAAGTCAGAAACATTGATTAGTAGCCAAATTACTTATAGAATTCATGGCCTGTGGGCCTTTAAAACCTCAAATAATTCCTAGGAACTGGTGTTGAACTTGGCATTGGGAAGAAAAAAGAAATTGAAGCAGCACCACAATAAATTCAAAGAAAGGTTTAGTTATTTATTCACCCAAGTCCATACAAGCTTTGTTTTAGACCTTCATTATGGCAATACCAAACTAGATATGTGGAGATAAGATTTTCTCCATCAAACTATATCTAGTTTGGTATATTATAACCTTGCACTCTTTTGGGGTGTATACTACTTTTTTACTTGGGAACTTTGAGTGTACTGGTGTACCCTTTTTTTGGTCCTTGAGATACCTGGTGGACCTTTTTACCTTTTGTAGTACTTTTTTCCATACTAAGTCCCCTGATTAAATGTTTTGTGGGACATTGAAACATGTCGGGACATTTAAATTAATAGAGCAAGTGTGAGCAGGGTTAAGGTTCCTGACAGGGCCACCCCTTTTGGGGCGATTTCCCTGTATTTACCTGAGGGTGAGCTAGGCCAAGTAGGGTCGGTTTAGGTCCCGCCTTTGGTTTGTCCAACCCAACCCTTTTTTGGCCTTCTCCGGGACACTTTTTTTTGTCGAGGACTTTATTATTTTTTGTATGGTGTATTGTTTGTTCTCCTCTTTTATATATAATTATTAAAAGTGAAGTTTTAGATACATGATTTTTGTTTTTTGTCAAGACTAAGTATAGATGAAGAGTCTTCATTCATACTTGTTTTTGTATTGTGTGCTTCAATTTACATAGAATCTACATTTTCCCCTCAACTTTCTCTCATTCTCCTCAGAGATCGGCTCATAGAACAGCTGTATAAAGAAATTGCCATTCTGAGGGATGATTTGGGAAACTTCAAAGCAGAGGTAAGAAACTTCAATGGATACAAAAGGAGTAATTTCCTTTGTTCGGTTTCAGAGTGCACACTATGATGTCACGATATCCTGCAGGAATAACCTTCCAGCGGGTAATTCTTATGAGATGTGAGGACAGCTATATGGTGTCTTCTGCCTGAATAGACCAATCAATGTGAAAAATGGTGACATTGCCCTCTGCACTTTCAATGAGTGCAGCTCTATTTCACATGAACTTTTCATTTTGTCTGTCTAATGTTACACAAGTCATTGAAGAACATATGTTTGGCGTCCCACAGGCTTTTGATATGCAGCGTATGATCAAATGAATTCACCTTTTTTCATGCATTACTTCCATAACTAACAGGACATAATAAGCAACCTTGAAATACTCGGCAAAACTAACAGTACTTTCCCGCCTGGAAACGAACCTCTCTTTTACAGGCAGATCAGATAATGTTCTTTGATTCCATATTGAACTTCTAGACAGGGAACTCTATGCTATTAAAGATTCATACACAAGACCTTATTACGGCTTGATACAACCTTCAGCTTGATAAGACAGATAGGAGTCTGTAGTCTCTGCTGTAACATCCTTCATCTTAAAGGGGTTTTCACTACATCGATTCCTCTTAACCTCAGTCCTGTTTTCTTGGTTTCATTTTTGAATTCAGGGATGTGTTTACTGGCTTCTACTAGCCTGCAGTGATGAGCTGCTGAGGACAATAGGTCTGTAGCTATAGTGGAAACCTCTAAAGAAGCATTTATGCTATCTGCAATACATGAAAAAAACTTTGAGATTCTTAGTTCACATGTATTGATCAAAAAAATTTTAAGCCACCCCCGGCTTACAACGGGATCTCAAGGCGGGTGGTCCTACTCTATTTTTACCTCTCATTTGAGTCCAATTCAGGCTTCTCATTTGGGTCAACAGACCTCCATAATACAGAGAGAAAAAGAAAAAAAGCACCAACCTTAAAAGCATACTGCACTGATATAACAACCTGTGGAAGTGGGCGGGGTGCAAGAGACCAAAATGGAGGCATCCATTCCTCCCTGTATAAATTAAAAGCAATATATGCCAAATGCAATGTATAGGTCTGCACAAAAAAACATTTCTGAAAAACGCAATGTGAACCTGGGTGCCACTGGCATGATTGTGGCATATATATATACACACATTCCAATACAAGTGGCACACCATCAGCTAAAAGGGCTATCAAACAAGACATGGAAACCTTTATTGCTTTTAATTTATATAGGGAGGAATGGATGCCTCCATTTTGGTTTCTTGCACCCCACCCACCTCCACAGTTTGTTAGATCAGTGCAGTATGCTTTTAAGGTTGGTGCTTTTTTTCTTTTTCTCTCTGTAGCTATATTGACCAGCGCTGGCAGCAAATCAAGAGAAATCAAACAGGTCTGTAGCTATAGCGACCTGAGGAGCTGATGCAGCCCATACAAGAGGGGATATCTAGGGATAGGTAGGACACTGGTAATGGACACATATTGCAAAGTGAAAAAAGCTGAAAATTTTTGCGCAAACCAATTTGTGTAGAGCTCAACACTTTAAAAAAAAAAAGTGGATGCAGTTTAGTAAAAGGAACTTGGCCTCACACAGCGCAACACATTTACCAAAATAACACCAAAAAGTGGCGTAAATTATGCCAAAAGCTACTGAAGGTCCTAGGTGGGGTAAATGTTTTTAGTCACGCACATGGATACTGAAACATGCACCAAATGTATTAAAGGGGTTTTGCCACGATCTCATTTCATCCCTCCTGCATCCAGCTCTTCAGCGCTGTGTGCTTAGAAGGGGGCATGTGTGATTTGTTTGAACTGCAGATCATGTGATCCAGCAGGATGACATCACCTGGCCTTTCCTCTCTTTATTCAAAGAAAGGTCTGTCTATGTAAAGCATTGTGAGTAGCTCAGAAGTAAAGTTTTTGCCTCCAGGCACAAGGGTCCTAGGTTCAGATCCCTGCAGGAACCAAACCTGTGGTTTTTTTTTTATATTTATAAATGAAAAGACCACATTGAGGTTTCTTTTTTATTTATTTGCACTGTTTGACAAATTAATAAGGAGCAAAGAGGACAGGAGTAGAATGACAGCACCTGGGGTTTGAACACTCAGTAGCTGCCTGGGAGGAGAGGTGATGTCGGAGCATGTGCGACCAGGACGGAGGAGCTCTGAGCCCTGGTCGTATCCCTTGGAGAGGAGCTGTAAACAATGGATCACTAAAGGAGCAACTAAAGCAAAAACGGTCCAGAATTTTTAATAATAATGAATGGTGAAAATGTTTGTTATTTCATTTGCAAGCTTCCCACGTCAATTTTACTTCGTGGCAAAACCCCTTTAAAGGAGTTGTCTCCCTTCAGAGTTTCAGAGAATGCATGAATGAAATACTCTGTCACTTCCTGGTTCAGACTGACTCATTTGCATAAGCTCCATGCTTCTACAGCTCCTTGCTGTGCTTTCAGATGCTAATTAGATCAGATTAGCTTCTCAAACTACTAACAGGACTTCTTATCTGATCCCACAAAACAAAAGCCTAATTACAGTTCTGTTTATTTTACATAAATCAAGCTTTTTACTGCTGAGCAGCACAGGACACTGCCAGGACCTGTGTGATGATGTCACTCACTGTTATCTCATTGAACAAACAGCAGGGGGAGAATTGTTTACAGGTCGGTTACTGAGGGAACTGAAATAGCCAGGGAGGTCATAAATTCACTTGTATCTCCTTAGGGAAAACAGAGGAACAAAGCAATATATTTGGAAAATGTCTTTATTTTGTGTTCCCTACAATTTGAAAGCTATTCTTTGTAGCGAGACAACCCCTTTAAGTCTTAAAGAGGTTTTCCAAGACTTTTAAAAAACTCCCAACCTCCCTGTGCTAAAATAGAAAAGTAACCCATACTTACCTCTCCCATCACCACCGTTCCAATGTTCCCCTTGGTCCCTCACTGATGAAGTCACTTACAGGCATGTGACCACAGAGGTCAATGGTTGGCTGCAGCATCATGTAATCCATGAATCAGTGAGGGACCAGGGAGGAATACTGGCGCTCTGGCAGCGCTGGAATGGTGGTGATGGGAGGCATAAGTGTGGGTTAATATTCTATTCATTGGAAGGTGGTACGGAGGTTTATAAACGTCTTGGAAAGCCCCTCAATACATTTGGCACATCTTACTCCTACAATCATTAAGTCAGATGTTTTAAGTCATTAAGTCAGTCTTAAAACATTTCCCTCTTAGGCCATGTTCACACGGCTTAAAATGGGCCGTTTTCGGCCCGTAATTACGCGCCGAAGTGCGCCAATTACGGGCCGAGAACGGCCCCTTCATTACGGTAATTCACAGTTCTCATAGAGAACTATGGATTACGTCTCCTCTCCCCGCCCGGCGAATCCGGGCGGGGAGTTACTTTCTAGCGGCGTATACGCACCGCTAGCAGTGATAGTCAATGGGCCGGCGAAGTGCCGGCCCCCTTGCTACTCCCCGCTCCCGCCCCGCCCCCGTCCACACGGCGTAATTGCGGGGCGTAATTACGTCCCGCAATTAAGCCGTGTGAACATGGCCTTAGACTATTTGGTCTGCAGATGTGCCAAATGTATCTCAGTGACTGGGAAGGGAAGATGAGCTCAGCTTGCAGTCTGATTCTTTCAATCAAAATGATGGACCCAATTACAAGTCAGTAAATCTGACTCATCATTTTATTTTTCTTGACGACACTACATGGATGCAGATTTGTAATCCTCCAACAAGTGATTTTGTTCCTGCTACAGTGGCAGGAATGGGTGGAGGGACTGAAATGCAGATTTTTACTTACCTATGTCATACTCACAAGAGTCGCTGTACACACTCACTGTCAGCACTCATTGGATGATGTCAGACTACAGGGACAGCCCCCAATTGGTAACACCCAGCTGACAGATTCAGTAATACGTTTCTAGAAGGACTAACAGGAACAGCACAACACGGAGTTATAAGAGAAGATGCTCCAGGGCTGTTATTTCAGAGGAACACAAATTTTTACTAAAAACAGGTATGTTAGGAGATATCACTGATCCTCTTTAAGAAAGCTGAGAAATTGAAGTTGTGTGGGGCCTCACTCCGTAAAGCTTTTTTACCTGTCACTATTCTTGTCCAGACGTTGTAGTCACTAGTTTTATTTTGTCGACAATCAAAATATTGGATATGCAACATTAAGGAATTAAGAGTCAACATTTTGAGTATAATGATAATAAAATTATACATTTCAGAGTCATCGGTTGGTTAGCAATCTGAAGGGTCGAATCCAAGAGCTGGAGGCAGAGTTCGCAGAGCAGAAGCATCTGAGAGAGCAGGCTGTGGATGAGAATGAGTTCCTGCGCACAGAGTTGGAAGAGCTGAAGAGGAAGAGACAGGATACTGAGAAGGCCCAGAAGAGCCTGACAGAAATAGAAAGTAAGGTGCCAGCATTTATTTAATGGGGTTGTCCAGAAATAGAAATTACATGGCTGCTTTTTTGCCAAAACAGTGCCACACCTGACAAACAGGTTGTGTGTGGTATTGCAACACAGCCCTTATACACTTTAACGCCTTAACGACCGCCCACCGTCTTTTGACGTTGGCTGGTGCGGGTCGTTCGTCTGCAGCGACGTCTTTTGGCGTCGCTGCAGACATTGGAGTTTGCGGCGCCCGGCGCCGCAGCAGCGCTGGGATCGGGGCTGTACTACACAGCCCTGATCCCAGCGCAGCTCCTGCAGGCGCGGAGAGAGGGAGGAAACCTCCGCAACCCGGTGCTTTAACCCTTTGATTGACGGCGGGTGCGTTACCGCAGCGCAATCAAAGGGTTCCCTGCTCTGTTGGGTGATCGGCACACCCGGTGACCCCACAGAGCCCAGGGAACGGCTGCACAGTCAGCCCTGGGGACCTAGAGTGGCCCCAGAGCTGTCTGTGTATGAAGCCAGTGACCAGGACACACTGTGTGCTTTCCAGATCACTGCCTGTGTCAGAGTGACACAGATTATAATGTATTAGCATACATGAATATGCTAATACATTAGAAAGTGTAAAAAAAAAAAAAAAAAGTAGCACAGTTCTCCCTTCAGGGGATTAAAAAAAAAAAGTGTAAAAAAAAAAAACCTACACATATTTGCCATCCACACGACCGTAATAACCTGTAGAGTTAATCCAACAAGTTATTAAGTGTGAAATGTGAATGGTGTAAAAAAATATAATAATAATAATACTGCAATTTATTTATAAGTGAACTTAAACTATTCCCCCATAAAGTACAACTTGTCTCGAATAAAACGATGCCTCATACAACTGCGCCATTGAAAAAATAAATAAAAAAGTTACAACTATTGAAACGCAAGGAGGCAAAAACTAAAAAAATTAACTACTTTTCAGGCGTTCGGCTTAAGGGGTTAATAGAGTTGAGCTACAGTACAACACATGGACAGGTGTGGAGCTGTTTTCTCAAGAAAGCAGCCATGTTAGTAACCCCTTTAAAAGTTTATAAAATATTGATAGCAATATTGAAAGACCCTTAAATGTACTTTGTAATGTAAGCATATAGCTTTTTTTATTTATGAGGAATATCATGATACATTTTAATTTAACCTCTTTTTGGGCTGAATACATGTGCAATAGATTTGCTGCAGAGTTTCTTGCAAATTTTACTGCAGATTTTCTACTTTGACTTCAATAGCAGAATGCAAAGTCTGCAGAAAGGGTTATCTGCAGATTTAAGTGTGGATTCTGCTTTTTTCCACTAAGGTCAATTTAGAAAAATCCACAAATCTGTATGCAGCCAATCCATCTCATGTGTATTAAAGGGGTGTTCCCACCATAGACTTTGATGGCATATCAACAGGATATGCCATCAAAATCTGAGAGGTGCTGGTTTCACCTCTGGCAACCACACCCAAAAGCTACAGAACAGAATGGAGAGCCAGTTGCACTTGCCCACAACTCTCCATTCTGTTCTATGAGCGTTCCCAAGTACAGGTGAGCGCAGTGTTCAGAATTACCGTAGAACAGAATGGAAAGTTGTCGCAAGCGCAACCAGCTCTCCATTCTGCTCTGTAACTTTTGGGGACCCATTCTCGGGATAGGTGCGGATTTAATGAGGGAATCTACACCTATCAGACATTAATGGCATTTCCTAGCAATATTTACACAGTAATCAACCCGCATAGAACCTCAAAATATCAGAGAAAAATGTCTTCTTTTTATTTTATCTTCACATATAGCATACACCACTTTACGGTAAAGCTTTACATTATTGTGAAAAAAATCTTTCTAATATAACAATTGCACGGATACAAACAGGTAAAATACAGCTCCTTGCTACCTAATGGCATTCATCAAGTAAGGTATTTTACCTGTTTGCATCCGTGCATTTGATATATTAGAAAGAAGATTTTTTCACATTAATGTAAGCTTTGCCGCAAAGCGGTGTATGCTATATGTGAAGATAAAATAAATAGAAATTTCTCTTTGATATTTTCAGGTTGTATGCGGGTTGATTATTGCTTAAAGACTTGGTTTGTTGCATGCTGTAGGAAGAAGGCCTCAGCGTACTCACCTACATGTCACGGAGACATTTAAGCATTTAGGGCGACATGTAAGAACGGGCTTTTCGCCTGTTTTTTGGCGTATACTGCGCCTCCCGGCCCGAATCCCCCTGTCGGACGCAGGGATGCGGTGTTAGGCGCAGCGCTCGCCACTTTCAGCTGCGCCCCGCATGAAGGGGCGGGCAATGGGCGCGGTGTAGGCGTTCCGGGGCGGGATGCGCCGCACTGGTATACTCCGAGGCATGTACGATCGCGAGTCGGCAAAGCGAGGCGCAGTGCAGCGCTCGGCAGCTCCGACAGGCAGACCTGGTTTATTTTGGTCTAAATGCTCCGGCAGAGGCGAACTGAAGCAGGATTGGAACATGCGAGGAAGCAGATCGAAGATCGCGACAGAAATCTCGGCGCTCCGCTCCGTGCAGCAGGAGTATAAATCCGAAAAAATCGCCTTTATAAAGGCGGAAAACAGTGTCAGAAAAGAGCTGAACCTCAAAAACACAATAAAACATAATAACATAATAAAAAAAAAAATCACTTTCCAAAAATCTAGAATGGCGCAATATCAAGAAAACGGATATTGGAAATTGCCGGGAAATACAGTAATTCAAATTCTGAAAGCTATTCTCATTGGTCGGCAATAAACGGCCAATCAGAATAGGAGCGACAGTGAACCATTAAAACCTATGGGAGAACGATTGACCAATCAGAATCAACGGGGGGGACAGTTCAAAATCCAGTAAAAATGCAGAAAGAGCTGATTGGTTGAGTTTGCGAGGGCTTGGCTATCTGGCCAATCAGAATAGGAGCGGACAAAGACCCATTATAGCCTATGGAGAATTTTGAACAATCAAAATCCAAGGCGGGGACAGTTCAAAAATACAGTAAAAATGCTGGAAAAGAGCTGATTGGCTGTGCTAGCAGGGGCTTGGCTATCCCACCCCAATCAGAGCGCGAGCTACTTCTCCCATTGTAGTCTATGGAGAGATGGGCGAAATGCAATCTTGGCTCTCAGCGCCGTGAGGCATGGAGTATTTAATAAAAAAATAATTTTTATTAAAGTTTTAATAAATTATCAGATAAAGCGCTGAAACCTTCTATAAACATACATTAATAAAATCCCTAACAACGCGTTTGTCGCCGAGACGGCGCTACATAAGGAATTGCAATAGAGAGAATGGGGGAAGGGGAAAATACAGTAATTCAAATTGTTTAATCTCATCTCATTGGTCGGCATAAACCAGCCAATCAGAATAGGAGCGACAGTGTGCCATTAAAACCTAGGGAGCACTCTTGCCCAATCAGAATAGGAGCGACAAAGACCCTTATATCCTATTGGAGAAGTTTCCAGGTTTCAATAGTATGGGTGCAACGAAAAGAAAGAAATAAACATGTTTTTTTGATTTAATTTTTTTTTTTTCTTTACCCCATTTTTATTATTCATTTTATATACACATCGGGAACAACTTCTGTATCTTATCATTTGATTTCGGCCATGTACAGTTTTATTTCAGATTGCATTGGGAAAAAACCATAGGGCGTCGCTCGCTCCCCCTTTGGGTCCAAATAACGGCGCCTTTTTAACTTAGCCAATCACAGAGCTCGCTCGGAATTTCTTTTCCCATAGAAACTCTATGAGAAAGTAGCCGCCCCTCTGATTGGCTTAAGCTGGACGAGCCCCGCTAGCTCAAACCAATCAGCTCGTTTCTGCCTTTTTACTGTATTTTGAACTGTCCGCCTTTTGAATTGATTGGTCAATTTTTCTCCATAGGTTATAATGGGTCCCTGTCGCTCCTATTCTGATTGGTCAATTCTCCCCCATAGGATATAATGGGCCACTGTCGCTCTATTCTGATTGGCTGGTTTATGCCGACCAATCAGAAGAGCTTAAACAATTTGAATTACTGTATTTCCCGGCGATTCTCTCTATTGCAATTCCCCATGTTTGGCCGGTTCGGCGACAACGGTTGTTAGGGATTTTATTAATGTATGTTTAAAAGAAGGTTTCAGCTCTTTATTTTGATAATGTTTTTTCACTTAATAAAATGATTTTTTTTTTTTAATACTTCATGCCGCACGGCGTGAGCGCCGAGATTTCAGTGCACCGATCTCTCCATAGACTACAATGGGAGAAGTAGCTCACGCTCTAATTGGCTGGGATAGCCAAGCCACCGCTAGCTCAGCCAATCAGCTCTTTTCTGTCTTTTTACTGTATTTTGAACTGTCCTGCCTTTGATTTTGATTGGTCTATATTTCTCCGTAGGTTATAATGGGACATTGTCGCTACTATTCTGATTGGTCAAAACTTCTCCATAGCTTTTAATGGGTCTTTGTCGCTCCTATTCTGATTGGCTGGTTTATGCCGACTAATGAGAAGAGCTTAAACAATTTGAATTACTGTATTTCCCGGCAATTCTCTCTATTGCAATTCCCTATGTAGGGGCCGGTCTCGGCGACAAACGCGTTGTTAGGGATTTTATTAATGTATGTTTATAGAGGTTTCAGGCTTTATTGATAATGTTTTACACTTAATAAAAATGATTTTTTTTAGTCATACTCCATGCCGCACGGCGCTGAGAGCCGAGATTGCATGGCGCCGATCTCTCCATAGACTACAATGGGAGAAGTAGCTTGCGCTCTGATTGGCTGGGATAGCCATGCCCCCGCTAGCTCAACTAATCAGTGCTATTCTGCATTTTTACTGTATTTTGAACTGTCCCGCCTTTGATTCTGATTGGTCAGTAGTTCTCCATAGGTTTTAATGAGTCTTTGTTGCTCCTATTCTGATTTGCTGAGCTAGCCAAGCCCCCGCTAGCTCAACCAATCAGCTCTTTTCTGCATTTTTACTGTATTTTGAACTGTCCCGCCTTTGATTTCGATTGGTCAATAGTTCTCCATTTGGTTTTAATGGTTTTACTGTCGCTCCTATTTGATTGGCCCGGGTTTTTGCCGACAATGAGAATAGCTTTAGAATTTGAATTACTGTATTTCCCGGCATTTTCCAATATCCTAATTCTTGAATTCGGATATTGAAAAGTGATTTTGTTTTATGTATTTTTTTATTTTTAAGGTTTCAGCTCTTTTTCTGAGAATGTTTAACGCCTTTATAAAGGCGATTTTTGATTCATACTCCGCACCGACTTTTGGAATGATTTTTCGTTGTTCTCCAGCCTTTCTCGCATCGGAACAGATTTTCGGTGCAGTCCCGCACGGGCCTAAGTCCCGCACTCCGCCCTTGTCCCCGCACTGCGCCCCACACACTGGCGAGGCGCGGCGGACTTGTCCCCGCATGTATGACCGCACTACCTCCGGCGGGCCGAATATCAGGCGCAGCGCCGCACTGCCCCAATTCCGCACTGCGCCTAAACACACTGGCGAGGCCCCGGCGGACTTTACATTGTATGATGAGCGCGCCCCTGCCCCGACATAACGGCGCGGGATTTCCCCCGGAAAAATGCAGAAAAGCGCGCTCCGACCCGGCGAGCTTCATACATGTCGCCCTTAATGCGGGGTTTTGTTTAAAGATATCCTAGCAATATGCCATCAAAGTCTATAGTTGGAACACCCCTTTCATGTTGTGACTTGTTTTTAAACTCCTAGCTTCCAAGAGCCATAACTTTTTATTTACTATTGCAATAGTTATAT
This sequence comes from Phyllomedusa bahiana, assembly GCA_025379985.1. NCBI lineage: Eukaryota > Metazoa > Chordata > Amphibia > Anura > Hylidae > Phyllomedusa > Phyllomedusa bahiana. The sequence goes on from JAODAL010001861.1 coordinate 160,545, forward strand.
GAGAGCTTTTGTTCTGGGAAGAGTTTTATTTTTATTGTTATTATTTTATTTACCACATAATGAACACTGTGGGCCACTGTATGAAAAACTGTTTTAGTCTAAATTTACTTTGTTGCCCATAACAACTTTCAGAGCGCCCCTCTCATTTCATATAGTGCTCTTAAAATGAAAGGGTGCTCTGATTGATTGCTATGGGCAACAAAGTGAATTTTAGACCTAGACATTTTTCATACATATGACCATGTGTGCACAATTATTAGGCAAGTGAGTATTTTGACCATATCATAATTTTTATGTATATTTTCTAACTCGAGCGGTAAATACTTAAATGCTGATTGGATGAAGCATATCAGGTTATGTGCATTTGTGCACAGAGAGAGTGTGACCTAAGCAGATCAACAAGCTATATCACGGTGTGCAGAATTATTAGGCAGGTTGTTTTCCTCAGGCAAAATGGGACACAAAAGTCAAGGATTGTTAGGGCATGTCCCCACTGCACGGTTTTCGGCCGGTTTTTCAGGTGGTTTGCGGTTTTGCAGACCGCCTGAAAAACCAGCCGAAAATTAGCACAATTGTGCTCTATGGAAAACCCGTGCAGCAGACCCCACTGCACGGGTTTTCCGTCCGGCGGTTTTTCCGCCCACGATCCGCTCACAAAACATTCTACAAGCACAATCTTCCGTCCGGTTTTTGGACGGAACCTGTGCTTGTGAATGTGAAGGGGGAGGGCTTTTCTCCGCTCATTGTGGGGCCGCAAAACAGGACAAATACCCGTCAGGTAAACCGACTGGTATTTGTCCTTTGCCGTGAGAACGCACCCTTAGAGGTCTTTCAAAGGAATCCAAATTGCTTAAATATTGGGAGGTGTTCACAGAACATCAAACATTTTCTTACAAATAGTTAACAGAGTGGCAAAAAACATGTTGAGAAAAAAAGATCTAAGTTAACTGTCAAATATTTAAAACAACTGAAAAAAGAAGCCATTATCCTTCAGTGCTGTCATATTCCCAAACTGGGACCTCCCTGGAGTGTCCAGAGGTACAAGGTGTTCAGTGTTCATAGACCTGGCAAAGCAAAGATAGGGAAGAACCTTAAAGAGTACCTATCACCTCCACACAAACACACAAAATATAATAGTAGATGAAATTATAAGACTTTTTTCCAATACATGTCATTAGGAATGCAGAGGGCTCATCTCATTATTAGAGGGAAACAGATCTTAGTTTCACTTTCTTAGTAGAGCTCTTTATGTAGCAGGATTCTCTCTGTTGAGCTATACCACCTGTGCAGGGGGAGCTGAGGATATAGCTGCTACATACAGTACAACAGGCACAGCACACTGAGGACATAATGTGACAAGGTTTATAGGCATCTACATTACACTGCTGCTAGTGTTATATCCACCACAGACATAGCAGCCAAGAGAAAATCAGTGTGCAGATGATGTAGACTTCCTGGCTCCCCTCTGCACAATGGACTCATCCAGCTCAGGAGCAACACAACTGTCACATAGTGATCCATCAAGCTGTCATGTGCCGACTTGGCCCGACTTCAGAGCTGTCTTAAAGGGCCAGCGCTTTTTTAAAAAACTGAATTGCAGGTGAAATGCTTTGATTTCCCTAATGAAGCATATTTAGGGACGTTATTGTATTTTAGTCTCCTGTTATTTCATGATGTTTCCCTGGAGGTGATAGGTCCTCTTTAACCACCACTGAACAAGACACAGAAGTACAGGTTATTCAGTGCTCAGAGACATGGTCAAGGTAAGGAAGGATGAAATCTGACCACTACTGAACAAGACACAGAAGTACAGGTTATTCAGTGCTCAGAGACATGGCAAGGTAAGGAAGGATGAAACCTGACCACTACTGAACAAGACATGGAAGTTGAAACATCAAGACCCGGCAAAGAAATATCTGAAGACAGATGTGTTAAAGGTTTTATGGACTGATGACATGAGAGTGACTCTTGATGGACCAGATGGCTAGGCCTATGGCTTGATCAATAACTGTCACAGACTTCTACTTGAACTCAGACGCCAGCAAGATGCAGGTGGTTCGCACACTACTAATGGCTGGTAGTATTAAAGATGAACTAGTTAGACCTTTTTGTGTTTAAGATGGAATCAAAATAAACTAAATTTACTGATCGTCTTCAGAAGACACATTTTTTAAGCAGTGGTACAGGAAAAAGTCTGCGTCTTGCAAGAAAACCACGATTTAATGCTCCATCGAATGCATCGACTGCGTGGCTATCCAGGAAAGGTGAAAGAAGATTGACATGGCCCTCTTCCTCACCTTCCTATGACTTTCTTAAATATTAAGGTTTGAGGTTTCTTGGATTGACCGACAGCAGTGTAGTTGTTCAAATTCATATAATTTTCATTAAATTTTACTACTTTTTAAAAAAAATAGAGAACTTTTTTTATTTACTTCTCATTGCCATTTTCTGAAACCAATAACTTTTTTTGTTTTTCCATTGCTGGAGCTGTGTCAAGGCTCATTTTTTGCTGGGGAAGTGTAGCTTTTATTGATGCCAGTTTGGAGTATATGCACCTTTTGATCACTATATTTTTGGGAAGGAAGGATGACAAAAAAGTTACATTAATAGGCATTTACTTTAAGATAAAGGGTGTTGTTAAATTTTTTTTTACTATCATTTTTAGTTCCCCTAGGGTGTTTGAACATGAAATCACATGTTGGTTTGTATTGTATACTATAGTATTTATGTACTGCATAATATTAATTTAGCAATCTATTTTGTATTGTATACTATAGTATTTATGTACTGCATAATATTAATTTAGCAATCTGGTTTGTATTGTATACTATAGTATTTATGTACTGCATAATATTAATTTAGCAATCTGGTTTGTATTATATACTATAGTATTTATGTACTGCATAATATTAATTAGCAATGGTTTTTATTTTATATATGTATTTAGTATGCATAATATTAATTTGCAATTGGTTTGTGTTATGATACTATAGTATTTATGTACTGCATAATATTAATTTAGCAATCTGGTTTGTATTGTATACTATAGTATTTATGTACTGCATAATATTAATTTAGCAATCTCATCACATCCTGCTTCTGAAAGGGTGTAATAGGAACACAGTGATGGCAGACCTAATGGCCTTCATTAGGCCTTAGGCTGCCATTGCAAACAAATAGCAACCCACAATTGCATCATGAGGATACCAGTTAAGCAACAGAAGGGGGCGTTGCACCCCTTTTGTAAACATTAGATGCCTTCGGTTCCATTGACCACAGCATCTAAGTGATTAAATGCCTGTATCTCCAATACTGAATGCTAATGGAAGTGTTTGGCTATAACTAACTGTGTACACCGACCAGGTATGGAGTGGACTCAGCATACTAGCCTGCTCCGTACACCCTTATCGCCGCCATGACGAAGTACTACGTAATGGAGCATTAAAGGGTTGTCTCACCATGCTATTTTACAAAGCCAGAGCTAGCTTCAGGTTCACACTTCCTAGTCAGGGTGTGGATGGTTTTATAGCATTGATTGGCATATCAGCTCTGCTATTCTTAGATGAGCTTGTTAGAGGCACACTAGTGATAGAGGTTTCTAAACAGCAGTGCAAAAGGCTACATGATTAAAGCTTATCAGTAAGTAATGTAAACAGGCCTGCAGATAACAAACATGAGGAAGTTACATTACCATTCTGGCTAAGGAAACAATTAGATCACACGAAGTGAAATAAAAGACAGGGATCCAAAAAAGCGCTAGGGTAAAAATCAAAAGCGTTAAACCAAAATAAGTATAGGTTGGTTTATTATATTAAAATACAATAATGCGACGCGTTTCGCAGAGAACACTCTGCTTCATCAGGCATTGCTTCATCACAGCAATATATTTGGTAATTGTCTTTATTTACCTTTGTCTACATGTTTAAAGCTAATTAATGTGGTGAAATACCCCTTTAAGACGTTAATATTTAAATGGTAGCTGTACATTATGTAAGAGTTACTCTTCAACCTCAGCTGTTGACTTGAGATCTCGAGTATTTATGTCTCTGTCATTTATTTCATTACATAGTGGTCACAGACCAGATGGAGCGTTTTGGAGGTGAGGTATTTGTCGCATGAGGAGTGCTGTAAAACTGATGCAAGACTGGAGGAAAGGCAGCGGTTATCAGAAATGCTAGCACTAGCCTATGTCTTTAATGATTGTACACTGTGTGGGTGCTAATGTGAAGACTGTATAAATAAATAATTAATCTGTTCCTTCTTTTTCTGATTGTAAGGTAAAAATCTCATGTGCAAATGTGGAAAAAAAAAAGCCAGTCGTTATACCAAGCTGAAGGAGAAGTATGCAGAGCTGGTCCAGAGCCAATTGCAATTCCTAGTTGAAGAAAGGTGCTATGGATTTTAACAATGTACTGATACATTATAGGGGAGCATTGGAGGATAAGTGTCTAAAAGGAACCCTTGATTTTGCATATCTCCTGGAGAAATAAAAGTCAGATCACAACTTTCCCATTGGCATACATCATAATGCTGTGTAAGGGGATTTGTTGCAAATATTTCTGTGACTTTCCCATACATCTGATTGTGCTGCAGAAAAAATGCTATTGAGATGTATGGCATGGATTTTTAGATGCAGAAATTTCTGCAACTGATCTGCTTTATGTAATCATACTCCTAAAGCTCCCATCTATATTAGATGGTGGTATTCAGTTATCTAGTGTCTAGTTTAAAGAGATGTTCCCATCATGAACGCAGCCTCAAAGGGGTGTTCCCATCTCAGACATTCATGGCATACAGTATCTATAGGATATGTCATACATTTCTGTCCCCTGGGACCTGCACATATCTTAAGAACAGGCCCCTGAACTTTCCTGTGTAGAACGAATAGGTGGTTGTGCATGCACGTCATTCTTCATGCTGTTCTATTGGTGTTCCATGTACAGAAGTGTTCCTGTCAGACATTTGTGGCATATCCTATCGCTATGCCTTAAATGTCTGAAGTGGAAACACCCATTTAAGGCTGGGTTCACATTAGTCTAGAGCATTACAGCACAAAGTGTATGGTCGGAGTATACCTGCAAAAAAGTATGTAGGATAGTAAAATGCTGCAATATGCACTTACCATGCGACCAACACTAGACCTGAAGGACAGGTACCACGCCTTTGTGAACAAAAAGCGTCGTAGTCTAAATCCATTTTATTAGATGTGATTGGTTCTACGTCTTGCTACAAACACAAGGTATAGACATCTCTTTTCTTCTGTGTCGATACAGATGGAAGACTGCTTTTGTAAATTTTAATTATGCATTTATCCTTCACTTCACATATGAGCAGGGACAAGTCACTTTACTAGAATGAATTGTGTTTTATAGGATGCTTTGCTAGAACACTACTGCTCAGATTTGTGCTTTGCAGACAATTGTGTTAATAATGAGATCAGTATATTTTGTTGTCAGCATGTCAAATGTTTCATGCTACAGAGCTTGGTGTCTAGTATCCAATGCTATAATGTCTGACCAGAGTGAGCTCTAGGTTTTGGGGACTTTAAAAGCGGCTTCTAGTAACAGAAAAAGTTCTTTTTTACCCAAAAACAACACCACTTTTTTGTTCATCGATTACGTGGGGTTGTCTATTTATTTTTCACTATTAGTCAATACATGTCAAATATCACTCTGTGAAATGAGTCTTAATAAAATTCTGTGTGTTACCGTTTTCGATAATAGGTACACCAATAACTCACCAGGTGTGAGTTTTTAGTCACCCCCCTTTTACATTTCAGTCTGTGTGGGTTACCAGTGTGTTATAGGCTTTTCCTCTCGTAGACACTTCATTGCGCAGACTGGAATGCAATCTAGATTTTACTTGCACTTTACTGTGACTGCCAATGTTTATCGCGCAGTCCACAGAGATGTGTTCTTGCCCTGTATGCAAAGGCTAAAACCATCAAGTCCTCTTAAACTGCGGGCCCTCCAGCGTGTTTGAGGAGAAACGTACAACTCCTCATACATGCCATTTATATAAAACTAATATACAGTGGGAATGATGGGAGTTGTAGTTTCCCAACAGCTGGAGGGCCGCAGTTTGAGGATGCCTGGGCAAAACTACACAAAATGATTTTTCAAACAACAACAAACTGTGAAGTCAGTGAATTGGAAACAGCATGAAGTGGTCCTCTTTGGACGAAGGGTCCCTTGGAAATTAGCCGTACACATAGAATATTCTTCTGCTCTGTCTCTTGGTACTGGGATTAGGTGGAGGTTAACGCCCTAACAAATAGCTATAATCTAGGTAAATACCTTGCAGTTACTACTTGTTTTTCCTGCAGCGCCACCACAGGGTGAATGAAGCATGCACAACCCGATTTGTACCAATATCAAATTCAAGTATTTGGAAGTTGCTGTGAATTGCAGGGAACAGGACAGGGGAATCCTCCAGCGTGAGAGATGTTCTTTATAAACACTCTTGGTTACTACTCTCCATTCTGGCCAAGAGAAAAGGTATCCTGATATGGGACCCCAGACCGTTGTAGCTGTGTTGACGCGCCACTGTGAGCATATGTTCGCTTAAAAAGACCAAGAGAGCTCCTTGTAAAATACATATAGTTCTTGTCGATTTTTTTTGTGTCCTTGGAGTATATAAAATGTCCTGCGTAAAACATAATCATAACTCGCCCCCCCCCCCCCCCCCCCCTCCCCCCCCCCCCCCCCCCCCCCCGCCCCTCCCCCCCCCCCCCCCCCCCCCCCCCCCCGGCCCCCCCCACCCCCCCCTCCCCCCCGCGCCCGCCCCGGCCCCCCCCCGCCCCCCCCCCCCCCCCCCCCCCCCCGCCCCCCGCCCCCCCCCCGCCCGCCACCCCCCCCCACCCACCCCCCCCCCCCCCCCCCCCCCCCCGCTTTCTTTCATTGTTTGATAGGATTCATGAAGGCTAATGATGATGTTATTGGGCTCGAGAAGGCTCTGGGGGACAAGTTGATATCGATATCTAAAAAAGAGCTTGAGGACTCGTATCATTGTGTTTAATATGGACAAACACAGAGAAATGGTAACGTCTCACAAACAGTGGCCCTTCATCAGACAAGAGTGGCTCCTGTCCATATGCCCAGTTAAGACATTTCCCTTACAGTGGCCGCTGATTAGATGATCGATCTGGTGGGGTTGTCTATGATAGGACAGCCCCATTAAATGTAGTTATTTCAAGCAGCTTTCTTGTAGACACATACCTTCTGAATAGGCTTATACATAGTTTATATGCTGTGTAATCACTGCAGTGAACAGTTCACCTTTTCTGATCCTAAAGACTCATGGGTATGATCCTCATTTCCGTTCTGTAGATCTTCTAATGTTGTTCCATCAGTATGAATGATCAAGCCGTTTTCCTTTCTCACATTCACCTGCATGCAGCCATTAACAGTGGAGGGGTCCCTTTAGTAGGTGAGCACTGGTCTGCCAAAGAGACGCAATATAAATGCTTGTTTTGTGGTTGTAGAGAAAACAAGGTAGGACAAACCATTAAAATCAGTGAAAGCAATAAATGCCTTCGGATGACACTTTAGGCTGTAACATTCACTGGTTGCTGCAAGGGCTAATAGCACATATAAAATGACATAGGATGTTGTTTAACGCTGAACCCCTTTCCCCCTGGAAATGGTGTAATGGGAAGTCACTGTACTGTAGTCTGCTTACTAAATTGGAAAATAAGCAAGTAGAAGAAGCAGGCAGGAGTCTGGGAAAGCCTAATGAAGTGCAATGCAAGATGTTACATCTCTATATTAGCCCTACTCTTGATGAGAGTTATAAAATTGGGAAACTTCAATTCATTTGTAAACCATGAGTTAATGATGTTACCACTTAAGTAAAATCGTGCGAGTATATAAATACAGGAATACTTTATTATACTCACTTCTTGAAAGTGTTGAGCTGGGAATATCCTTTAATTATGGAAAGGTCAATTCTATCTAGCTGTGTCAGTGATTATACTTTAAAGAATTAATGGAAGAGCAGAAGTAAATCATCTATGTTCTGTTTTTAATTTCTAGGTACAGGAGCAGATGCATCAGATGGATGAGTTACAGGGGGCGCTAGAGAGCAGTAGACAGCAAGTTCAACTTCTTCAGAGCACCGTAGAAACCTCTAAACAGGTTGAGTATGTCTGAAAAAGAGTGATAGTAGCATGGTGGTCTGGTTCACTATCACATTTTTGGTAACAATGACTTGACTTAAGTTAGCATCTTGGTATCTATCGTTTGACAGTAGAATGACTCAGTATACAAATCCTTGTATTGAGATTTTTAACTTTGGAAGCATAATTCTGTCTTTGGAGCTTTCTTTTTAGATCTGACAGAGAAACAATGTGGCCTTTTTTTAATCAAATACTTTTTATTAAATGTACAAAAGTATACAAAATAAAACATTTGTTATAAACATACCGAGTAAACTACACAGTTATTTTGCAATACATGAATTATACAGGACATTATTTATTCAAAGAACGTATTATACAAAAAATATAATCAAATCAGAATTGGACATTCCATTTTCTTCTTCCCCTATATAAAAAAGAGGGAAACGTAAAAAGCTCTCTTAAGGATCTCGTTCCCAACGTATCCAACCCCAAGTATCACAAAATTTCAAGCAGGACCCACCAGTCATATCAATACAATTACAGGAGGTAAATGAAAATGGACTAAGATCACTTTAAACTATACTGGAAAAAAACAGGTAAAGACTTTGCCCACCTCCCCAACCCCGGTCCACATACCTACGCCTGAATTGTTCAAATCAACAACATAGCTGAGAGGGCAGACCAGGGAGTTCAGCCATGGACCCCGTATATCATAAAATTTCCCCATAGTGTTAGCTAATACCTCTAATTGTACAATGTATTTATAACTGTGATAAACAAAATTACTAGGAGTCCATACAGTTTGATAAATAATTCGTCTTAAATGGAGCACCAGTAGCCAAGATGTAATTTGATCACAGGTCTAAATCAGGTTTTTTCTAGCGCATGTGATACAATTAGGACTGAGAGCTTTAACAAATCGGGAGATACTATAAGCATTGCAGAATACATCATCAAAGACAGACATCTTCGCAAATGAGTAGCCTAATAGACACCCAATGAGATAATGAGTCATATTGCTACATAGCTTAATCTTATGGACTAAATTTTGAAGTTGAGTGAGAATCTACAGAGCTATCCCTCGCAGAATGTACCTAATGTTCCCAACATGTCCTATAATCAACTATTAGATGCATTTATGATTAGGTAGCTTCCGTCCTCCATATATCACTATAGTAGCTTGAGCTAATTGAAAATGGCTTAATTTGCATACACTTAATGATATTATTTTTACTATAGTTAATGGTAACCTAATGTGGATTACAATCAGCCACTACTGCGATTACTGAAAGAATGTACACTGAAATTCTTCTTGCTTCTTCAAAACTTTGCTTACAGGTCGCAGGGAAGATGCTGATTAATATATATATATATATGATTAGTAAGTAAGATAGTTAAAATGATAGATATTATAGATATAAAGAAAATAACACACTCCACACAAAATTATCTTTGCGGATTAATCGAACTCCAATGGCAACCTATTACCCCACATCGAACCAGACAGACACGTGACGTTGCATTTACTTAAACATGTGCACTTAATAATAGAGTCGGCGCAGCGGTTACTAAATTAATAGGTGAATGAATTTGGGGCACGTTTATACACAGCACACAGCCCGAAGCACCCAACAAAGGGCATTACTATCTGCAAGACACTGTGGCCAATTAGTAAAAAGATAAGTCATAAGCAAAAACCAAACTCTGTTTTAAGCAAAGCACATTTAACTTGCCCGAATGTGGGCGGCAGGTCTTTGAGCTTATCACGTTGATTAAAGACTGACAAAAAATTATGAGCAGTCCGGTAGGGTTTCGCACCCGGGAGCAAGGGTGCCGCTTCCAGGCAGATATCCTAGCTCAGCCGCTCCAAGACCTAGCAAAACAGAGCTCTTACTCCAATACTGCATCTGAGGAGACTCAGCCTTTCCACCGCCCACAATCTCAACCGGTGACCTTACCAGGCTTACAGAATGACAAACGTGGCCCACTGGACCCTGGAAAAGGTGGGAGCGACCCTCGCCACGCACAGCACTTAGGCCCGCTGACAGTCTATTGCGGTGAAAGCCCTGGCCGCGGAGTAAACTGCAATCTGCAATAGTATATGCTAAGAATAACAAGGATGTCATTGCCCTAATGAATCAGACGACCTACTATTGCTGTGGCTATTACCTCGACGATACCAGGCATAACGGTGACACACAAATATCTCCCAATGGTACAATGATTGTGGCCTTGCGGCCGACGTTACATACCCCCCTCCTCTGACCCAATAGCCGGGGTTCTGGGCACTTCATATCCCGCCAGATTATGCAGTGCTACCCTAGACAAAGCATCAGCATTCCTTAGGGCAGTTATCCTGGCCTATTGCTCGACAGAGAAATTCAAATCCTATAGAGCCAAGAAAACCAAGCGGGGTTGGATCCCTAACATTTTTTCCCTTCTTTACTCTAAGGACCATCTAAGAGTGGCATTGATCTGAAAATCAGCCTATAACTTGCGCCCTAGCAGGTAATACTGTGAAGGGAATCCAGAGGATCCCACTTGATAGTCCCCCCGTAGGCATCTTTTTCAATAATAAGAGTATTTCTGCTCCTTGCTGGGGTGATAGCTTCCCTCGCCTACTCAAATAGACAATGAAAACTGGTTGTTCCTCTTCTACATTCATTACTTGGGACATCACCCGGCGCACCTGCCCCCATATTTTGAAGGCGTCCGTCTGGACGGACAAATTCGTTGTACTAAATCTCTCATGGAGGAAGTCAGGTGGCAAGACTAACACATGCAGCTTACAAGGGCGAGTCTTAAGCTTCTGGAAAGCTTCTTCAGCCACTGGGGACGCATTTCACCATAGCCGATTTTTGGCCGCGCCTTTTGCCTAGGTTTGATCAGAGGCACTGCTTATCGATTCGGTTCCTAGTTCGGCGTAACTTGGGGATAAACCTCCTGTAATTACCACGCACAATTCATCCAGGAACAGCTCTGACTGCTGTTTTTGTTGTTTAGGTGTGTGGGGCCGAGTTATGAATTGCCTCTACTTTAGTTAAGCTGGGGGTTTATTAATTCTCCTCGTCACCTACATGTAATCCCAATTATCGGGCTGTCCTTCCATTCCATGGCACACTTACTGGTTGATAGTAAACCAAAACCCAAGCCTTTCCTTAACTAGTCCAGGAGACTTGGACTTGTTACCTATGTGACTTACGCCCAATCAGTGAGGTAAAGTAATCGACAATATCGTCTAAGTTACGCGGGGCCGCATATTTTCTGAGTGGACGTAAGTTACATTCGATTCCTATCGCCCTCTGGAAAGTGGCGTGGGGCCCCTTACAAACCGAACGGCATCCTCACATATATGGAAACATCCCTCAGGTGTGGTAAAAGTATGTCCTCAATTCGGTCCCACCCATCGCCCCGATGCGTGACTCTGGTTTATGGTCCCCCCTGCCCTTATCCCTTCCACTACAAACTGCCTCTGGCCCCCCCCATTTGCGTTCCCCCCCCCCCCTTCCGCGTGCTGTCGAACTGGTCACGGGCCATCCACCTCAAACTTTTGCCCTTTCTGGCCCATCCCCCAGTCCATTAATCCCCCTCCCCCCTCGTGTCAAGACGGTGTCTCCCTAACCGCCGCAGCAATGCACTGGCCCCCAGGAGTAATCCGGTTGCAGGCCCCGGCTCTCCGCCCGGACTGTCACATTCCCAACTCCCTATAGCCCACCTAATACAGCGGGATCTGCCAGTACCTTTTGTGAATCTAGGGTAGTGATAAAGCGAGCTGGACCTAACCTCTTAAAATCAATAAGCACGTCTACCCGGGCATGGGGTAAGCTCAACTTAGAGCACTTCTCTCTGCGTTCAGTTTGCATAGACATTGCAAAATACGCCACTCTCCATATGGGTTTTTTGGACTAATCACTATAGGACTGGAACCACCCACTTTTAGACTTCTTCAATAACACCCGCTTCATCTTTCTCTGGACTGGGCTTCCTTTGCAATGACCCCACGAGGCGGGCCCAGCGAATCCCTGTATCTGTTTCCCAGTTTCAACCCTGCACCTGCGGATCGCCGTAAGTTATCTCCGTTTGTTCGATTACCCTGGGTAAGCCCTGGTGATCTGTAAACATGTCCCCTATTTTGTTGTAACAGACAGCTGCCAACACTTGCTTTTTTGGTGCAAGGGGAACAGGGTGTCTGCAGATTTTTCACTTATCCTACAATAGTGGAGTCCTGATTTGATACACCAGGCCAAGGAGCTACTTACTGGGGGGTCCCAAACCTTCCAGGGTTTTTAAAACAGATTTAAGGATGATAGAACTAGAAAGGGATTTTCGCCTTACCCCGGCTGGCTGGTACCCTGTAGTTTAACCTCGGGGCCTATCCTCTCATACTTACCGATCACAGGGGGCCGCTTGCCATTTAGCGATGAAATTTTGTACTCTCCATGTGGGTATCTAGCACTAGAACCTCTCGGTCTCGGCTGGGTTGAACTGCCTAAGCCGGTGCCGAACATGTTGTAACACCCTGGACTTGCCTCCTGAGCCTGTATAAGATGGGTCCTATTTACGATGAAGGTCATACTACTTTGGTGCTATTCTTTTCTGTGCATTTGTGTAAACATGTACTATCACACTTTTAAAAATGGAGAACCCTCACTCTCCCAGGTCTCTTTTTGCTATATCCAGTAAACCATCCCCGAGGGTTTCTAACCAAACAATAATCAAGACGGGAGAAAATCCCTGTAAGGCCATTTTGGTGTACCTCTGCTGATCGAAAACAACAGGTAGGGCAGCAAACATCCCAACAGCCCGGACCATCCTTTTCTACAACCGTTTTTTTAACTAAGGCCTTTAGAGCGTCTTGGTTAAAGCAGCTCTACAAGGCCATACCGTTTGGCGGGTGATAGACCGGAGACGGTGGCGGATCACGGGAGATTCCTTATACGCCTTACAGAGGATCTTGCAATGATCCTTGACGATGAACGTGGTGTTCCCTGTCTGTGAGAACACCTTGGGTACCCAGTTCTGCAAACAAAATGTGAACCAGCTCCCGTGCATTTTGTTTTAAGAGGAGAGTATTCCTGAGGGCACTGTTCAGTGTACCGTGGGTGGCATAGTCCACTATAACTAAGGATGTACTGATAGCCCCCTAGTAGATTTTAACCCAAGGCCCAGACCAAGTCCCCTGTCTATCTTGCCTGTCGAAAAGGAGGCTTCAATAATAGGCAATGGCACCAAGTACTTGCGGAAGTGGTGCAACAGGGGAGGTTTTAAACCTGACGATACTGTACATGTACTGACAGAAGTCCCGAATTTCCCGGGTAACACCCTGGCCAATAAAGAAAACCTCTGTAGAACTCGTCTCCAGGGTCTTGTCTGTCCCATCCCATGATGTGTGTTCCCCCCAGCACATGGGCATGTTCCGATCTCCAATACCATCCGCCTATACACCTTTGGCACTACAAGCATCTCCACTAGCTCTTCCCTGACTCTGGTCACTACGGTACACAGAGTGTTACCCATTCATACGAAGTGTGTGATACCTCTCCTCTGCCCCTGGCTCTTGGGGTACCCGCTTAAGCACCACCACAATTATAAGTGGCCCCTTTCAGGGTTTCAAGTTGGTAGCAGGGCTGTTCTCCCAAAAGTTTCCCGAGACACCTTCTAGGTCAGGTAATCTCCAACAGTGTCTAGTTGTAACAGTGGAGTTTATATTCCCAAATTTGAAAATCATAATAGATATTGAATGAGAAGGGCTATGGGATATTTGACAATGAAGGCAGTGTGCTGTGGTAATGTGATACCGTAGTCTGCTTTAGTTCTTGTCTAGGTGAGGGCAACGTCAGTTGCAATAATAAAGAGAAGTGAGATGGAAGCCCCATACCAACAGTCAGGGCTGAGGATTGTTTTGTTGGAGATTGCATTGGCACGGGCAGTTACGTAATATGGGGCGCAAGCCTGTTATGGAGATGGTGAATTTTGTCTGAAGTTTTTTGGCGTCATGAGAGCAATGGTGGCAGCTTTAGCAGGACATGTTAAGAGTGTGGCACGTCAGTCGGAAGGGTATGAGTGGGCTTTATGTGGATTTCTCTGATGGCATATTTTGGTAGCACCTGTAAGGGGTGTTTTACCTAACATGAATATAAAAGGAGTGAGCCTTGTAGACCACAAGGTGGAGTCGGACCTCTAAGCCTTGAAAAAGCCAGGTATATCTGGCGGAAACATGTCGGCGAGGTCCAAAATGACGTCTTACAATTTGATCTCTCACCCTCTGTCTATGCAGAGTTGTCACCACCTTCAAAGCAGACGGTGTCACAAGGTGGCCTTTTTGTTTCTGTGTCTATGAGATTAGGACGACTGCCCAAGTATTTGGACTGGGGATCCCTTACTGAAGCTAGTACTTTGCTATAGATAATAGTAGAGTCTCTCCGTGTTAAGTGAGGTGGGTTCCACCAGACACTTGAAGATAAGAAAGGAGTTATTCCCGTCTTTCAGAAGCAAAAGGGTTAAATGATGAGGATATGAGAAACAGTTTTTTTAAATATGGGTATAGAGGTTAAGAGTTAGAATTATAATTAAAAATAAAAAGTTACGTTTGTAGGTGTATACCACTAAATGATCACAGAACGATGAAAATAAGAAATCATAAGCATAAAGTACATATAGTGACTCTCGTAGTCAGGACTCTATCCATAAGAAGACAACAAAAAAAATAAGACTCTCCCTTCACTATCAGGATTGAATCCTCTCTCATTTTCACACCACCATCACTGACATAGTGGAATTCGGGGACTATCTCTGGGTCAACTACTCACCAGCTGTCTTTGGGGTCCCGGATGGGTTAAGTGCGGGTACCGCGCCTTTAGCCAAAGGTTCCAAAGTAGGGGGCAATCCTCCGGCCAAAATTATCTCATTGCATTAAGCCCTTGCACAACTCCACCTGAGCCGGTGTGTGATATCCGTGACCCACATCAGGACTGGATAGTGACCCACGCCACTGGGTAAACCCTGGTATCCCCGTGTTACAAGGTGACACCCCCCACAGTTTTTTTTCCCCTTGTCTAACTTAATGCGGAAGATGGGCTTGCTATGAGAGGTATTGTACAGGCTCCCATAGTCCAGGAGCCCATTTCAATCAACGTCAATTAGAACTGACATTAACTCCTCCCCCCATAGTTATAGAAACAGCGCCCACATGCTGAATGGGCAAACATAGAAACGGCGCCTCCCTATAGAGACTGTCATCCATGCCCTCTGAGCTGAGAGGAACCTTAGGCCACCATATGGCCCTGGACATCGGGCACCTCCATGTCACCGCCTAATCACTCCTTTGGCCCATTTTCTGTTCCCCGACTTCCGCATGACATTCTGAATCTTGGGGGCGTCCTGATCTACATCTGGAGGGTTTTTTGGGTCCAATATTCTCGTGGGCCACTGGGATGTCACTATTACTTGCGTACTACTGCGGAATAGCCCAATATGGAGTAAGTGGGGATTGCCCGAGGTCCAGTCTGTATGGAGTTCTCCTTACAGACCAAATTAATATCCTTCCACCAGGTCCAACTAGGATCGTCAGCATTCTTGGGACATGACCCTTGAGCACCAACCCTCACTGCAGTGGTCGGGCAGGGCATGCATGAATCTGTCCCATTACATACCCCTCGGATCATTTACGTCTGGTGTAATCAGACCACTGGTTGTAACTACAATTTTGGACGTAATGGCAGGAGGTCAAACATCTGAGACCTAGGCGGTTTGTCAACTCCAATAGCCCACTGATGTACTCTCTGGGCTCGGACATTCACTGTTACCACCCAGCCGTGCCCAGGATCCTTCAGGCCCTCAGCTTGGGATATTTCCCTGGCATCTTGCAGGCGCGATAGATCATAAACTCCTTCTGGGGACACTGCACAGAGAAGGGCGGCCAAAACTTCACGTTCCACGCTCTGTGGCCATCGTAGCCCCAGGTCACTTAGTCGGGATAGGGCTATTGCGCTCAAACACTCGAGGAAGGCTTCCCCCCACGTCGTCCTCCATGGGGTCACTTCTGCATGCCTCCCTTACGGTTTCGCCGTGCTCACGTGCTGGCCGTCATTCCTGGTGAAGTTGGTGCGGGGTCTCTTTAAACACCGGGATGGCTTCTGCCCGAGTATGGCCCATAACTGGATTCAATCAAGTAGAGCTGGTTTGTCTCCTGTTGTGACCCGTATAGACTTCAGCAAAGCCTGGCTGCTGCTAGCGTTTAGCTCACCAGTGTTTTCAAAAATCTCCTCTCCATTGCTAAAGCCTTGTGTTTTTAACTGAGTTGCAGCTTTAACACCAGACATATAAATAGTGTCTCTGCAGGCTTATAGCCCGCATCTCCATCCAATTGTAGGGGTTCAATCTCCACTGGCAACCATTTCCACAGGAACCCATCAGGCCATGGGACAACAGGTGCTTTAAATTAGCCACACCGTTTATACACTAGCACACCCGAGCTCCACAGGCTTACTGTCAGCCTGTGCCAGTTTAGAAAGTCTTAAGCAAGACAGAAGTCTGTGGTAGCAAAAGCACATTTCTCAGGTTTCCCGATGTGGGGCGCGTCTAGACGGCATGTCCGTAGGGTCCCGCCGCCTTGGGCAAAGGTGCCGCTTCCAGGCCAGATATCCTGCTCAACCTCCAGACCTGTCAAAACAGAGCTTCTTTTACCTCCAAACTCGGTCTCTGAGTATGACTCAGGAGCCAACCCCCCCGGGCCGCAGCTCACACTACTTACCAGGCCTTACAGATATGAAGAAACGAAGGGCCTGGACCTGGAAAAAGGAGGGGACGACCTCCCACGCCAGCTTCATTTGTGCCGCATCCTGGCGGTAGAAAGCCCGGCCCGAGAAAACGCTATATGCAGTTAGGCTAATATAACAATGGAGGAATGTCAGTTTGCCTAATGCATCTGACACCTATCTATGTCTGGCTTACTCGACTCAACTCGATACAGGCCGATAACGGTGACACTGAAATCTCCCATCAATGATTGTGCCTTGCGCCCTCATTACATAATTATATATTATATATATATACTCTTCTGCCAACGAGACCAAATAGTCCGTCCTAAATTAACCGCTGTTTGTGGATTGTTTGCTTCCAAACACTAATAAAATAAGGGCCCCGTTTACGCACGGCAATGGACAAGTACCGGTCGGTTTATCCGACCCTTAATTGTCCGGTTTGTGTGCCATGCACACGGCCGGGGAGTGGGGGGGGGCTTTTCTTCGCAACGAGCGGAGAAAAGCCCTCCCCCTTCGCTAGAGACATGCACATGATTTCCTCCCGAAAAAAAAAACGGACGGAAAAGAATGTGGCAAGCACAAATTTTTTTTCTTTCGGGCTGACCCCCCCCGGGCGTAATACCCGGTGCAGGTGGACTAGCTGCACAGGTTTTCCTCATATGAAGTCGCGTTGTGCTGGTTGCGGACGGTTTTTTTTTCAGTACGTGTCTGCAAAACGCAAACGTCTGTAACAAAATGCCACAAACCCGTGCCGTGGATACATGCCCTAAGAGAGATAGAATTATTAGTCACATTGGTATGCAGATACTTAATCGCAGATACTAGTAATAGATTTGATGTGGTATACTGATCTTGCAGTTGAGCAAAACTAATCAAATCTGAACCAAAACTGTGGCATTTTTAATTGGACTCCATATATTCAGAGGGATTTATCCCCAGAAATATTGCTCTAGAAGAGAATATCAGGATCTGGTGGTCTTAACAGAGGTGCAAGGAGGCTGCATGGTTCTGTATTAAGTGCGATGATGGATGGGCAAGGAGATTCCTGGAAATAGGAATTGTCCCTGCATTATATTTAGTGTTTTGATATACCAACCCATTACCAATGTTCTGCAGTTTAAATGTATACCAACTATTCAACATATTTTCCTTAAAAAGATAACACAGAAACGATGTAATGTATAGTACTGTGCAAAAGTTTTAGGTGTGGAAAAATGCTGCAAAGTAAAAATGCTTTCAAAAATGAAGTGTTAATAGTTTATTTTTAACACTAAACAAAATGCAAAGTGAATGAACATAAGAGAAATCCAAATCAAATCAATATTTGGTGTCACCACCTTTTGAATTCAACACATAATCAGTTCTTCTAGGTACACTTGCATACAGTTTTTAAAGGAGCTTGTCGGGGAGGTTGGATTTACTGTAGCTGCTCAGATTCTTGTGTCTCTTCATGTAATCCCAGACAGACTGGATGGTGTTGAGATCAGAGCTTACTGGGGGCCACACCATGACTTCCATGGCACCATGTTTGCATATGTTTGGCTGTATGTTTGGGGTCATTGTCTGGCTGCAAAATAAATTAAACTATTAATTCACAGCTTCCAGCATTTTTAAACAGTTCTATATATTAGGTTTCACCCAGTATAAAATCCATTTTATAATCTGAAATATCTGCTGAAATCCATCCTGTCTCATAAGAGGGATAGTCAGTTGACTGAGCCAGAGATCTAAATACATGTCAGAAGTCAATGGAGTAGGGAGGGAGAGAAAAACACATAGATAAGCTGCTCAAACCTCTTGTGTTATATTTCAGCCCAGTGCTTGATTCACAACTTATACAGCTCAGTACTGCTTTATACAATGTCCTACATACATCTGCAGCTTCCGATTGTGTGTTATAGAGATATAGGAGAGCAGGATTCTCTTTTCTGTGTGTATGTCTCTACAATCTGTGAGAGACATTTTAGCATCTAATCTTCACCCACTAACTGATGGACAACTGAAAATTAGAGCTGGAACCTGCAAACTGATAAACTAGTAAAAAATGCCATATAGCCATATACAAGTGATATAATGGGCAAAAATAATGCTAATCATATACACACACAGCGGGTTAAGCTTGGTGCTCATCTTTTCCTTTTTAGGTTCCATTTCGAATCTTCATCACAGAGTTTCAAACCGACACAAAAGGATCCGTTTGACAATGGACAGTAATGGCGCCTGACAGACCCTATTGATTTTAATGGGTTGTCCAGGTTTCTGACGTGGAGTATGTTGTTTAGACAGAAAAATTAGCACACCTTGCTGCATTGTTTTTTACATTATTTCCAACCAAACATGCATCGGAAGTTCTAAACAGAACTTCCGACGCAGATCTGAACAAAACCTAATCCTGAAAAGTTACCTAAAAATTTTGCGTGGGCTCATTATTGGGACACTAAATCAAAAGTAACTAATTAAAAAAACAGGAAGAAAGTTTGCAAGCCTAGTGGAGAAAAGAAGTGGTAATTGTTCCTGAATCTCCTCCAGTACAGGGATTTGGTGCTTACGGAGTGTAGTGTGTCTTGTCTCCCATTGTAGACGTGGGTTCTTAGTGAAATAAGATGGCAGAGATTGTTTAGATTAAATGGGGTAGCCAGTTGTTGAAAAAAATAATGTAAATAGTTTAAAAATACAAAAGAAACACTTGTCAATTCTTGTACTCAGGGCTGTGGAGTCGGAGTTGTGGAGTCAGAGTCGGAGTCGGTGCCTATTTTGCAGGAGTCGGAGTTGGCATAAAATGGACCGACTCCCAAAATATATAATAAGTTGGTCCAGTTAGTTTGATGCAGTGCAAAGAGCAATTTTATATACAGTCATCTTACCTATCTTATACATAAATGTGACTTGCAAGTATTTAGCATCTGCTTAGTTATGCAGAATCTTGTCATGTAACTGCATTGCTACCATTTTGCACTTAAAAATCTAAAATTTTTTTTTTTTATTGTTTTGTTTCGGGAAATCCACCTTTGGTTTTCAGCTCTGCCTGAATCCTTCTGGGCTTCTGAATCAGATTCCCAAACATATCTTGACCAAAATCTGATCCCAGGTCTCTTCTACACATTCAAAAGATCAAAACATTGTTACCCTTTGCTTGTCAGTTCTGTTCTACCTAAATAGCTTGATTATTGTATCATAAGGGGAAAAAAGCCGATGTAACCATTTTACCCACATAAAGTTATCACTTCCCCATGCGCCATGTATGAGAGTCAGGAGTCGGAGTCGGAGGTTTGGGAAATTGGGAAATTGAGGAGTCGGAGTCGGGGCTTTGGCTTGCCGACTCCACAGCCCTACTCCATATTGATTTAGTGCAGATTATTCAGCAATCCTCGCCAGTTCTTGTTTAACAACCTGCTCACCATAATATACCATGCTGTGCTTTGTGATGATGCTCGTACTACTGCTAAAGCCACACATTGGTCGCAGTAGTCGGTCACATGTCATCACTTGCATCTTGTAAACAAAGTCCAACAAAGCTTTTTCACTGGAACCGAGAGGATTAAAAGAGGCAAGTAGTGTTTTTTATGTTATATTACAATATTTTTAGATTTTTGTTTCAACAGCCCGACAACCCCTTGGAAGCTGGGACATCTTATTGGTAAAACTTAGGCAGTTACACAACTTTATTGGAAAATGAAAGAATCCTCTATGGTCTGACAAATTTACCGACATTGACAATTTCATCTATGATTGAAATAAAAATATTTGACTGACGGCGTTACAGGACCCATAACATCTCCTGATATGTCTGTTTTATTAAATACTTTTGTTCCCTGTGAAATAACAATTCTGGAGCATCTTCTCTTATAACTGTGTGTTGTGCTGTTCTTCTGTTATTCCTTCTATAAATGTATTACTGAATCAGTCAGCTGGGCGGTACCATTTCAGTTTCCAAAGAGGTGTATCTCCTCACACAGATTGTCAGCACTGATTGAACAATGTCAGACTGTGCAGGGATACACCCCCAGTAGGTAACGCTCATCTGACTGATTCAACTATAAGGGCCACATGTATGAAAACTGTATAGGTCTAAAATTCACTTTTTTGCCCATAGCAACCAGAGCGCCCCTTTAATTTTTATAGAGCACTATATGAAATGACATGGGCGCTCTGGCAAAAAAGTTACTTTTAGACCTAGACAGTTTTTATACATGTGGCCCTAAATGTCTAGAGAGAACAACAAGACAACAGCACAACACAGAGTTGTAAGAGAAGATGCTTCAGCATTGTTATTTCAGAGGGAACTCAAAAGTTTACTAAAACTGACTTATCAAGAGAAGTTAGAGACCTTTTTAACAACTTCTGACCGAGCAGCATTTTCCAGTGTGTTTTATGAATGTCCTCACTAATGACAGATATCAGCATTTTTATCTCCTATATACTCCACTATGCATTTACACCTATTCCTGCCTTAACCTAGCACCTTAAGTATTACAGGACTGTTTATCCCCATTGCTGTGTTTTCACAGGATTGCCTCACGCAATGTAAAGAACTGGAAGAGAGTCTGTTACAGCGCTTAATGCAGGAGGTGGAAGGAATCATCCATGAAGCTCTCCAGCAACTAGATGAACCACTGTATACCAGTGGAAATGTATCTACAGGTGGGGACTCAGACTCAGCACATCTAATTATTGCATGAGAATCAGATTTACAAATCCACTAATCCTATTATTTTTCAGATTTTGTAATCTCCAGAACGGTGGCGGCAGTAGACTGCACTGAGAAATTAGACGAGGCTTGGAAGAGACACATGTCTGATAGTACAGGTGAGAAGAAAAGATGGGAGAGGACCAAAAGCTGTAAAGCATGTAGCAGGCAAGTGGAGGATATGCATGGTAGTTAGGTTTCAGGTCTCAGAACAGAACAATGGAAGATGAACATTTGTAGTAATATAATGTAAAATTTAAGGACTTGAAGGACTTTGTACAATAAGTGTGCCAAGTGATCACACTTTACAACAGACTCTTAAATTATCATTTTGTAGCAGCAAGCCACTCTCATGGACCTCAACAATAATTGTTATTTTTTTTTTTTCTAAGGCTCTAAGGTATAAAACCAAAGCAAGACCTTCAGTCATCATCCTCAATATCTGCTCTAGGAACATCCTTATAGAATGGTTTATAGTGTGAACAAATAGTGGGCTCACTCATGTATACTGTTTTCTTCTTCTGGAAAAAATCCTTAAAGGGAACCTGTCACATTGACCATGCTGTATGATCTGCCTGATTATTCTGGGTTAAGGAGTCATTGGGCTGTCTTATCTTGTCAATCACTGATAACCCTGACCACTGGATTCCTTAACCCAGAATAATTAGGGACTTAAAGGGGTTTTGCCAGGACATGCCTTATCTGCTAAGAATCAAATGTAAACAAGCAACGCTGAGCTGAAAGAGAGAGACACACAGCCAGAGCACAGAGCTACATAAGGGATCGTGTGAAATGTTCACTCAAATAATCAAACTACAACTAGTGGATTCTGTATACAAAAGACAACACCTTTTCTCCACAGCAGCTAGAAAGATTCTTCATGTTCCCTGTCATCCGATAAAGCAGGGATCTACTCAGATAATCACACTACAACTAGTGGATTCTGTATACAAAAGACAACATATTTCTACCCAGTGCCTTGAAAGCTTCTTCAGCTCCCTTTCATCAGATAAGAAGTGTTCTCTGCGCAAGCCCGGCCAGCAGCTCTTGTCAAGTCGTATCTAGTAGAAGCTTTGAAGTAACTAAGGGCAGGTAAAGCAGCCTGTAGCTCTCTCAGACTGCAATTTTTGTAATCACATATATTTAGAAAAGTGATTAAATACCCATTTTGGAGGATCCCACGTCATCATTACATCGTGGCAAAGCATTTAAATGAACAAATTACAAATTCTGTTGAGTCGTTTCCCATCAATCTATTTATCAATCTGCTCAGCTCTCCCTGCTCTATAAAATACTGCCAGGAGATTATATAGCATGTTCAATGCAACAGGTCCCCTTTAAAGACTTGTACTATGTGTCATGAGTTCTATCCCATCATCCACCATTGCTGATATGCTACATTGTATTCCAATTTCCCAGAGTAATGAGAATAGCTGCTTGTATATAACTATTATATGACAGACTGGCCCATAAAGGAACATTGGGCCACATGTATGAAAACTGTTTAGTAACCTATGGGTAAAAAAGTGAGTTTCAGACCTAAACAGTTTTCACACATGTGGCCCCCATGTGTCTTCTTGTTCTGAATTCTATTCTGTTCTATTGTATTATTATTGTGTTTTTCTTATTCTACATTCTACTTTTTTCTAAGTAACATTCATTTTACTAGTGCTATTAGGTTCATAAAAAAAAAAATCACTGAAAAATGGGACATTACTTAAAAACACAGACAAACAGCCATGCTCACAGCTCAATGGCTGGACAAAAGACAATTCCCAGTAGGAGGCAATAAAAGCCCCTTGCTTCATGAGAAAAGCTGCACAGGTGCAAAATACTGATGAACAATTGGTCACACACCTATCCACATTGGAAGAACTAGTTCACACCAGTATGCAGAAAAGCCACAGCACCATACAGGGAATTCCTGAAGTGCAATAATAATGATAAACAACCACTCACACGCCTTCTGTCCATGAGTGGGGTGATTGACAGTATTACAATTGCACAAAGGTAAGGCTTTTGCAAAGTGCCAGTTTGACAGTTACATGTTGTGCACCATTCTGGTTTACAACCAATTGATGACGCCCCTGCTATTCAATTGAGCGGGTTACCCGGCATATTCTAAGTGCTTAACACAAAATACTGACACCACCTGCTCCCCAGTATTGCAAAAATGTACAAATCCAACCGGCCTTGCGGCGGGCTTTGGTGAAAACCGGGAGGTTCCTTAGACCCCATTCCCTGATGTGGCTTACACCACCGCTAGCTTATGGTTCAGTGAATCCACATCCTGCACTTCGTGACACAATAACCGTTCCAGCCATACAGTGCCCACCATAACAGTACCAACCACAGCAGTGCCAACCCTACAGTGCCCATCACAACAGTGCCAGCCATACAGTGCCCACCAGAACATTACCAACCACAGCAGTACCAACCCTACAGTGCCCATCACAACAGTGCCAGCCATGCAGTGGCCACCATAACAGTACCAACCACAGCAGTGCCAGCCCTACAGTGCCCATCACAACAGTGCCAGCCATACAGTGCCCACCATAACAGTACCAACCACAGCAGTCCCAGCCCTACAGTGCTAGCCATACAGTGCCCACCATAACAGTACCAAAGACAGCAGTGCCAGCCCTACAGTGCCCATCACAACAGTGCCAGCCATACAGTGGCCACCATAACAGTACCAACCACAGCAGTCCCAGCCCTACAGTGCCCATCACAACAGTGCCAGCCATACAGTGCCCACCATAACAGTACCAACCACAGCAGTCCCAGCCCTACAGTGCCCATCACAGCAGTGCCAGCCAACCAGTGCCCACCATAACAGTATCAACCACAACAGTACCAGCCCTACAGTCATGGCCAAAAGTTTTGAGAATGATACAAATGTTAATTTTTACAAAGTCTACTGCATCAGGTTTTATAATGGCAATTTGCATATACTCCAGATGTTATAAAGAGTGATCAGCAATTAACAGCAATTAATTGCAAAGTTAATAGTTGCCTAGAAAATGAACTTTTTCCCCCAAAACACATTTCAACTTCATTGCAGGCCTGCCTTAAAAGTACCAGCTAACATCGTTTCAGTGACTGCTCCATTAACACAGGTGTGGGTGTTGATGAGGACAGGGCTGGAGATCAATCTGTCATGATTAAGTAAGAATCACACCACTGGACACTTTAAAAGGAGGCTGGTGCTTGGCATCATTGTTTCTCTTCTGTTAACCATGGTTATCTCTAAAGAAACACGTGCAGTCATCATTGCACTGCACAAAACTGGCCTAACAGGGAAGAGTATCGCAGCTAGAAAGATTGCACCTCAGTCAACAATCTATCGCATCATCAAAGAATTCAAGGAGAGAGGTTCCATTGTTGCCAAAAAGGCTCCAGGGCCCCCAAGAAAGACCAGCAAGCGCCAGGACCGTCTCTTAAAAGTGTTTCAGCTTCGGAATCGGGCTACCAGCAGTACAGAGCTTGCTCAGGAATGGCAGCAGGCAGGTGTGAGTGCATCTGCACGCACTGTGAGGCGGAGACTCATGAGCAAGGCCTGGTGTCAAGGAGGGGCAGCAAAGAAGCCACTTCTCTCCAGAAAAAACATCAGGGACAGACTGATATTCTGCCAAAGGTACAGGGAGTGGACTGCTGAGGACTGGGTTAAAGTCATTTTCTCTGATGAATCCCCTTTCCGAATGTTTGGAACATCTGGAAACAGCTTGTTCGGAGAAGACAAGGTGAGCGATACCACCAGTCTTGTTGCATGCCAACTGTAAAGCATCCAGAAACCATTCATGTGTGCGGTTGCTTCTCAGCCAAGGGAATCGGCTCTCTAACAGTCTTGCCTAAAAACACATCCATGAATAAAGAATGGTACCAGAATGTCCTCCAAGAGAAACTTCTCCCAACCGTCCAAGAGCAGTTTGGTGATCAACAATAACTTTTCCAGCATGATGGAACACTTTGCCATAAAGCAAAGGTGATAACTAAATGGCTCAGGGAACAAAACATAGAGATTTTGGGTCCATGGCCTGGAAACTCCCCAGATCTTAATCCCATTGAGAACTTGTGGTCAATCATCAAGAGACGGGTGGACAACAAAAACCAACAAATTGTGACAAAATGCAAGCATTGATTGTGCATGAATGGACGGCTATCAGTCAGGATTTGGTCCAGAAGTTGATTGATTGAGAGCATGCCAGGGAGAATTGCAGAGGTCCTGAAGAAGAAGGGTCAACACTGCAAATATTGACTTGCTGCATTAACTCATTCTAACTGTCAATAAAAGCTTTTGTTAATCATAATATGATTGCACTTGTATTTCTGTATGTGATAAAAACATCTGACAAACACACATAAAAACCAGAGGGCAACAGATCATGTGAAAATATAATATTTGTGTCATTCTCAAAACTTTTGGCCATAACTGTACAGTGCCTACCATAACAGTGCCAGCCATATAGTGCCCACAATAACATGACCATCGGTTGAATGCAGCGGTCAAATGGTGAATATTTGTTTGTGAAGTATGAGGACAGAGTGGAAGCATGTTTGTGTCCATAAGGCTGCGAGGCTAACCGTACAGATTACAGCTATATAAGTGTTCAGTAACTGATTTGTCCAGAAGGTGACAGTATTTCTCATATGCAGGTATCCAGACTTCATTATAAACTATAGAGAATTAAACAGGACATTGGATACCAATTACTGGAGACACAAGTCTGTATATGGATGCCAAAGATTTATTAGATAAAGAGAATTTGTGAGAAATATAAAAGGCACCTGTCACATTAAAATGCTATCAGATCTGCGGGCAGATAGTCACAGAGCGGGAAAGCTGGGCAAATTGATATATTGTTCAGGGAGGAAAGATTAAGTAGAACTTGTACTTAATTCTTTTACATTCCTTTTTATTTTGAGTTAGAGTCCACTGGTCAATCTTATCTGTGATTGACAGCCATCTCTGTATGCACACTAATACAAAATAGATTGTCAATCACTAATAAGCCAGCCTATTGGACTCCTTAACCCAGAATAAGCAGGGATTTAAAATAATAAAATCAAAGTTCTACGGAGTATTCATTACAGAGGTCTTCTGAAATATGAGAGGTGGGATATGATTGCTTGTCATGGACAGGACCAGAGTTTTTCTAAGACACAGTTTGAATACATCTCCCCATATGTATTTGCTCTGAATTCAAACACTCTTGCTTTTACAATCTTATGTGGTTAAAACTTGCCAAGTGTACAGTGAAAGGCTATGCAGATTTGTGAAATATTTTGTGTTTCAATTTCTTTGGCTGCTACTGTTATGTCTGCTCTAGAAAATACTTTCCTGTAACATAACAATTCCATAGCATCTTTCCATAGATCTCTATCTTGTGCTGTTTCTCTTTTAGAAATTTATCACTGAATCTGTCAGCTGGGTGTCACCAATTAGGGGCTGTGTCTCTGTACAGTCCGACATTGTCCAGTCGGTGCTGACAGTCAGTGTGTGCATGGAGACACCCCTTTCAAAACTAGAAGGGTAGTGCCCATTAGAAGAAATAACAGAGAAACAGCACAACACAGAGTTATGAGAAGATGCTAAAGAATTGTTATTTCACAGGGAACACAATTATTTACTAAAACAGACAGGCCAGGAATCGTCACGGGTCCTCTTTAAAACATCTGCTCGCTTTCATTGAATTTACTTTTAGAGGCTGAAAACCTTCACTGATTATGTCTGTTATGTAAAAATATGTAAAACATACTATATATTTATTATAACATGGCTGTATACAGTAAAGGAAATAATTACTTGATTCCTTGCTGATTGTGTAAGTTTTCCCACTGACAAAGACATGAACAGTCTATAATTTTAAGGGTAGGTTAATTTTAACATTGAGAGATAGAATATCCAAAATAAAATCCAGAAAATCACATGGTATAAATTATATAAGTATTTGATCCCCTACCAACCATTAAGGGTGCGTTCCCACGACACAGGACAAATACCGGCCGGTTTTTGAGCGGAGAAAAGCCCTCCCCCTTCACATTGAGAAGCACAGATTCCGTCCGAAAACCGGACGGAAGATTGTGCTTCTACAATGTTTTGCGGCCGGACCGCAGGCGGAAAACCCGTGCAGTGGGGACTGCTGCACGGGTTTTCCATAGAGCACCATTGTGCTCATTTTCAGCCGTTTTTTCAGGCGGTCTGCAAAACTGCAAACCTCCTGAAAAACCGGCCGAAACCCCGTGCAGTGGGGACATGCCCTAAGAGTTCTGGCTCCTACAGACCAGTTAGACGCTCCTAATCAACTTGTTACCTGCATTAAAGACAGCTGTCATAAATAGTCACCGTTATAAAAGACTCCTGTCCACTGACTCAATCAGTCAGACTCTAACCTCTGCAACCGGGCAAGACCAAAGAGCTTTCTAAGGATGTCAGGGACAATATCATAGACCTGCACAAAGCTGGAATAGGCTACAAAACCATAAGTAAGATGCTGGGTGAGAAGGAGACAACTGTTGGTGCAATAGTAAGAAAATGGAAGAAATACAAAATGACTGTCAATCGACATCGATCTGGGGCACCATGCAAATCTTACCTCATGGGGTATCCTTGATCAGGAAGGTGAGAGATTAGCCTAAAACTACATGGGGAGAACTTATTAATGATCTCAAGGCAGCTGGGATCACAGTCACCAAGTAAACCAATGGTAACACATTACGCTGTAATTGTTTAAAATCCTGCAGTGCCCGCAAGGTCTCCCTGTTCAAGAAGGCACATGTGCAGGCCCATCTGATGTTTGCCAATGAACACCTCGGTGATTCTATAAGTGATTTGGAGAAGGTGCTATGGTCAGATGAGACAAAAATTTAGCTCTTTGGCATTAACTCAACTCACTGTGTTTAGAGGAAGATAAATTCTGCCTATGACCCAAAGAAAACCGTCCTCACTGTCAAGCATGAAGGTGTTTCTCTGCTAAGGGCATAGGACTACTTCACTGCATCAATGGTAGAATGAATGGAGCCATGTACCGTAAAATCCTGAGTGACAACCTCCTTCCCTCTGCCAGGACATTAAGAATGGGTCATGGTTGGGTCTTCCAGCAAGACAATGACTCAAAACATACAACCAAGGCAACAAAGGAGTGGCTCGAAAAGAAGCACAGTCATGGAGTGGCCTAGCCAGTCTCCAGACCTTAATCCCATAGAAAACTTATGGAATGAGTAGAAGCAACAGCCTCAAAATCTTAATGATTTAGAGATGCAAAGAGGAGTGGACCAAAATTCCTCCTGACGTATGCGCAAAACTTCATCATCAACTACAAAAAAACGTATGACTGCTGTGTTTGCCAACAAGGATTCTGCCACCAAGTATTAAGTCTTGTTTGCCAGAGGGCTCAAATACTTATTTCTCAATGCAAAATGCAAATACGTTTATATAATTTATACAGTGTGATTCTCTAGATTTTATTTTAGATATTCTGTCTCTCAATGTTAAAATTAACCGACCCTTAAAACTATAGACTGTTCATGTCTTTGTCAGTGGGCACAATCAGCAAGGGATCAAATAATTATTTCCTCTACTGTATATTAAATGTATTCTCACAAGTCTAGATAACATTAGGTCTTTTGCTCCTTTGATCATATTTGCTTGCAATAACTTCTGTTTTATAGGTTTATCTACTTTTTTTTCTTTTTTTTTTACAGATGTTAGTTCCCTGTTGCCAAACCTGGTCCAGTTTGCACATAGAATAAGTGATGTGATCATGCAAGGAGCCCAGAGCAGGACATCCGACAGTAAGTGATGCTGAGTTATATGGAAAGCAATGCCCTCTAGACCTTCACTAAATACAATACACTTTTTAGACCTCAGTACATTTAATCCCACGGGAAAACTGGTTATATTCTAGATAGGCAAAGTGAAACGTCTAAGTCCATACCTTGTTTTACACATTCCTAATATACTTGTAATTTAAGCTGTGCAAATAGATTGTTTTATATTGGTCTCAGTTATAGTCTGTATTCTAATCCAGAGCTGTATTCACAGTTCTCCTGGATTTAATTTGGAACAATCAGCAATCTTGTAGTTCACATATGTCAAACTCAAGGCCCGTCATGTCATTTTATGTGTCCCGCAAAAGTGGTGCCACCTCAAGGAACAGGTGCCATTGTGGATTCAAAGCTCCAGCATGCGCCTTCACATCGCTCTGTTCAGCAACTCATAGTGGTGGCACAGCTCTGACAGCACCATCCAGGCACCCTCACCACCATCCATAGCCCTCCAATGGCCTATTGAGGGCAACCATAAAGTGAAAATAAGTTTGACAACTCTTTCCCCACTGATTAGTTCTTCCTATAAAATGAAGTTATTCCTGTATAAGGTTACTTTGCATTGTCTGGTGTAAAGACAGCACTTCCTAGAATCACAAGAACTGTGCAGATATTAGGGGACAATTAGTACTACCGTCTAAAAGTTAGACAGTGTGAACTTAAACAGGCAGTCTAAAAATGCGGCAGATTTGTCACAGTGGCTCGTGCTGTTTAATACATTTGGCGCATCTTTAGACTTGTCTTGCATTTTTTGACACATTATTAGTTGACATACTTTACACCAAAATTCTATGATAGAATTTAGTCACACTTTGGCCAAACCCCTTTTCAGTGAAGCCATGACTTTCTTTGTCTAAGCCATGCCCCTTTTTTGGATATTTCACTAAATGTGCCTAAAGCGCCTAATAAATCTGTCCCTGACCCAGGGCTCTAAAAATGTGCTACTTTTTGGCACATTGTACAACACATTTGCTTTGTTGAGCCAGTAGTAAATGCTGAAAAATTTCAGCTCTAAACTTCGAAAAAACCGAATGCCTCTCTGGGGAAAATACGGTAATGATAAGTATTTACACTGTTTCTTATTCTTATATATGGTGTACAAAGATACATCCCGTTTTGATGTTTTGTTCTTTTCTAAATAAAATGGGCGCCATAACATTCAGTGTTTCAGAATATATATCTTATAGTATACAAAGAAGGCCCAAAGTACTACATACAAGGGCCCTATTCCCATTTTTGCCATCCATGGAGCAAATACATTTAAATAGCTATACTAGGTAGTCAAACCTATAGCAAAATGTATATAGACTACAGTATAATGGGGAAAAGGTAGCTCATAAATACATATCTTTAACTTTGCCTGGTTTATGACCATATACATTTTTGTGAAGAATAAAAGGAACATAGATTACGATGCTTCTTTGTCCTTTTTCAAAAACTTAAACTTTTTATGAGATTCAATGGAGAACCTATCCAAACATAAAGCTTTATATTTTTTGCACTAAATAATAGGAATAAAGGGGCACATGTATGAAAAC
This sequence comes from Phyllomedusa bahiana, assembly GCA_025379985.1. NCBI lineage: Eukaryota > Metazoa > Chordata > Amphibia > Anura > Hylidae > Phyllomedusa > Phyllomedusa bahiana. The sequence goes on from JAODAL010001861.1 coordinate 191,478, forward strand.
TGCCTAGGTCTAAAACTCACTTTGTTTCCCATAGCAACTAATCAGAGCGCCCCTCTAATTTTTCCAGAGCACTATATGAAATGAAAGGAGCGCTCTGATTGCTATGGGCAACAAAGTGAGTTTTAGACCTAGGCAGTTTTCATACATGTGCCCCAAAGAGTGAACCCTCCTCTCTCCCTACCCCAACACACACAGACCCACCTCCAAATTAAATGTTTTTTTTTACTGACAAAAATGGACATAAACCGTTGCAGATGTAATCTCAAACATTTTTAACTTATACATTAAAAAAAACGGAGACAGGCTATATGTGTACACATTTTTGGTCTTCAAAAAACATATCCATTCAACACATATATGTAAAACATAGCTCACGAATGCATTGTGATTGTGGCCAACCCAAATTTGTGTGTTGTCTGATTTTGCAGGTATGTGCTATTCTATTCCCTCTGCTGCAATAGAGACATATATTATGGATATGACTTTTTAACCTTTTTGAAAATTTTAATTATCCTGTTATTGTATTTGATGAACTTTTACCTATGTGTTAGTTTTCTGGTGTTCTTTTGTTATTTTCATTGAACAACCTTCCGCACTCATTGTAATTTGACTTTTGCTCTATAGCAAAACGAAAAATCATAGTACTTCTTGATGTAAAGCATAAATAAACCTATAAATATGAAATATATTGGTCTAAAACACTCAAAAACAACTATCATAATGTGAAATTGTGTAAAAAGCTTCTGCACCTGTAGATATATTATTAGGGTGAAGTATAAAAAAAAAAGTTGCTAATTGTACAAAGCCTTTATTTGCAAATTAAAATAACACACAATAAATGACAAAAAGGAATTAAATTTATTAATTTGCGGTTAAGTTATTTGTCAGTTTTGCTAATGTTGTAAAGCCCTTCCATGACCGTAACTGATCGCTCAGTGACCATATTTGATTGAGGAACATCAAGCAGCGACGGTTCCTTTACCCAGTTTTTATAAAAACATTTTAAAGCCTTAGGACACTTCAGTTTGGAAATAGCAGCTCATTGTATGTGTCCTCTGAATAGTGCTGCTTTGAAAACTACGCATTTTCCCATGTGTTAGTCACAAGTAAAATTAAAGGAGTTGTCTCATTACAGGCTTTCAGCCTGCTTCAATGTGTCTGGAGCAAAGGATTTTTTTAATTCAGGGGTGTGCTTCTTGTCTGCCTCTTCTCCTCCCTCTTCCCCCCCTCCCTCAGCACACAGAAAGCTCTCCTCCATAACTTCTATACAGCAGGTGGGAGAAGGGGGAGTGGGAGGGGGTTTGCTGCCAGAGTTAACCCTGTGTGTGCCTGCCTAGGTCTGCTTCAGTCTCTTGCTGATCTTCTCCACAGTCAAGAGACAGCAGAGAGAGGGCTGATCTATGAGTGTGGAGAGTTCTGTGAAGCTGTGATTGCTAATAGCAGAGCAGGGGGGATGCAAGTGTTCCTATACCCCCTGTTTAGCATACAAATCTCCAGCAACAAACAGACCCTGTCAGAACAGACACAGGGCAGCTGTGCAGTGTGTTACTATAATCACGAGGTATCACTAATACAGCAGTGCATGAACCGTTCACATGCCCCCCTGATCTGTTCTATTAGTATAGTCACAGCTCCACAGACACATCATGATTATAGTAACACACAGGGTCACTGCTATCACATCTATTGATCAGCCTCATCTCTGCTCTCCTCAATCTGTGTAGAGAACAGGAGGAAGCAGGCACACACAGGGTTAATCCAGGCAGCACAGACACAGAAGCCAGAGCCTTCCCCCTCCCTCAACTACAGAAGCATTCTGTGGGGGAGGGGCTCTGTGCTCTGACCTGTATTCAGAAACAGATGAGTCATCAGACCTGACAGCCATTGAGATAAAGATCAACAGGTCAGTTGCTATAGAGATTTGAGAAGCTGATGTACTACTACTAACAGGGATAACTCAAAATCAGTAGAATATTTGTAATGAACATATATTGCAAAGCTGCTTGTTTTTTAAAGATCTTTTAATTAAAACCCAATCATTGTAGCGAGACAACCACTTTAAGCCAATCTCGCCATTGTGGAAGAAGTAATAAAGCGATCAATGCAAAGATTGCCCGTGAATTCCACCTGGCGCTACGGAGTGAGGGCAGTTTACGCCATTTCAGTTGAGTCCATTTTCCCTCCGTTTGGTAGAAATTATATGCTTCACATAGTTCAATAAGAAACCTGAATTTTTACATAGTTTACATATTTTTTATACTTTATATATGTTATATATATTTTATTTTTAAATAAATGTTACATTTTTTTTTATATATTTCATATTTATAGGTTTTTTTATGCTTTACCTCATTAAAGGGGATTTGCCAGGACGCCAGTTACCTACCTCTTATCAGCACGGGAGCAGAATATATACAAATCATGCTGAGTCATGAAGCTGCAGGGGAGAGAGGGAGGGGGTGAGTGAGGAGTGAGGAATCCAAGGGAGCGTCTCAAAACTTAATTGAAATAATAACAGTACAAGAGTGGATTCTCAATACATCAAGACACAGCCTCAGACTGCACTTTCTACCCGGTGCCTTAAAAGCTCATTCATTTTGCCTGTCATCAGATAAGAAGTGTTTCAGGCAAGCGGCCTGTCAGCTCCTGGGTCATGTCTAATGGAAGCTTTGAGGTAACTAAGGGGGATTGAGAAATGCTGTAGCTCTCAGAGTTTTCACTTTTTGTAATCACATATATTTAGAAAAGTGATTAAATACCCATTTAGGAGGTTTCCACATCAACATTACATGGTGGCAAAACCTCTTTAAGTACTTTGATTTTTTGTTTTGCTATAGGGCAAAAGTGAAATTACAATGGTGTGTGAGGTTTTTCAATGAAAATAAAAAAAGAACACCAGAAAACTAACATATAGGCAAAAGTTCATCAAATGCAACATCAGGATAGTTAAGATTTTCAAAAAGGTTAAAATTATCAGAGAACAAACACCCTGTGAAGATTGCTGAAGGAGTAGAAACTGGTGGCGGCAGTGGTACGGTCTGGGGAATGTTCTCATGGCATTCTCTTGGCCACTCATACCTGTGAAAGGGACTCTCAGCTGTTTTTGGTATGAATCCATCCTTGCAGATCATGTACACCCACACATGCTGATTGTCTTCCCTGAGGTGGATGAGATTTTCCAGCAAGACAATGCGACATGACACTTGACTAGAAATTTCCATCATTGGTTGGAAGAAGATTAACTCATTTGAGCATCTGTAGGACTACTTGAATCGTAGTGTTCCTTCTATGGCTCCTCCATGCATCCTCCAACAGCTGTGGGAGGCAATCAGCATGGCTCCAGATATCTGTGATAACCTTACAGGACATTATTCTTTAGTTTGCTGCTTTTTGACTACTGGTGTTTACATGTTCTGACATTTAAACGTCCCTGTGTTCGGACCCAGTGTAATCTTGTTTTATGTGATTGTCGATAATGGATACCATGTCATATTACTTATACCTGCAGATGACAAAACAGTGGTAGGTTCCCCCATTAATATTTTAGCCAAACAGACCACCTTTGGGAAAACTGCAACATGAAAGAGCAGCCCCTTTAAATAGCAACATGGTGTAAATCTGTAACTAATTAATACACTTGTATACATTGGTTGTGGACAACTACCTCTTTTTATATTCAGTGTCTATATGTATATTATAAATTTGCTGACTGTTTGGGATAAGTTGGCCCTTGGTACCTTTATCATCATGACCACTTAAGTACTGGCTTAGTCGTTTCGGCATGTAAACACGTGATTTTAAACTTCCAAGTGGTCACTTACTTGGCAGTACCAATTTGCTGATATCATGTTATGTTTTTTTCTTGTCAGAGCTATGTGATAGCTGTCGTGTATGTGGCACCGAAGCTTTGAACTATCTTTCCACCCTGAAGAATAAAGCCATACAGAGTGAAGCTGACTGTAGCCAGATTACTGCCACGCTAAAGCACATTGCCGACATTGCTCAGGTAACCCACACACCATTGCTTATGCCAATTTGAGGTTAACACCATGTTTGCATTGGTAACTCTCTTTGGGTTAGAAGAGTCCAATGGATTATGACTTTTATGAGTTCTATCCCGATCACTCCCAAGAAGAATGTTCTTCATCTCCCCTCCCCAGCCCTGTGTCAGGTATTCTTTAGCTTTCTTCACACTATTCTTTTTTGTCTACAAAATGGCAGAGATAATATGTGCATTAGAGGGAAGTACAGATATGTTTGCAGCAAAATGAAAAAATTTAATATTTCCTTGTAGAAGGATAGACAGCAAGTTTTATGTCCATTAAATAAAACAATGGTTTATATATTACTACATACAGCATTAATTATAGATCTAATCGAAGAGGGACATAAAAGATTGATTAAACATAGTGTTTGCACAGTCATTAGTAAGCAGGTCTAATTACACTGAGGTCCTCCTGTGACATGTTCTACTTTAGTCAGAAGTTTATTCCAAAAGCTTGAGGTCTCGGCTGCAATTATAATTTCTGCTAATTGTGAGATCTCCATAATTTTTGTCTTGGCTTTGGTACTAATCAGAAATGCTAAGGGAATACAGTAGAGATGAAATTACCATTTTTATACCAAAGCCAAATAGTTATAAGGACCTCAAGGCCAATTCCATTAAAAACTTCAGCTTAGCAAGTGGTGCTTGTGGTCGTTAGAGGACTTTGGGGGTTTGTATGGAGTAATCTGGACAACTGATGTTACTTATTTATTGTTGTTCAGGAGCTGCGGCCCCCGTCACTTGATATTAAAGAGGAGGAACTGGGAGACCTGGTGGAGAAGGAGATGGCAGCCACCGCAGCAGCTGTGGAAACAGCTGCCACCAGAATTGAGGTGAGAAAACACATGCAAAAGGGATCAAGGAATAATGTAACAAAATTAAAACACAGAAGAAGCACACAGTGAAATTTTCAGTTCACGTGGCTTATATTGTTGCTTATGTTTCAGGGCTGATTGTAAGCCAAAACCAGGAATGAAATCTTCAGACACAGAGTATAATTAGAAAGCTTGCATCTCTTCTTTGTTTTGGACCCATTCCTAGTTTTGGTTTACAATCAGTACTGAAAAATAAATGTCAAAATGAGCCATGTTAACCCAGCCTAAGGGTGAGTTCACATGACCGCTCTTTCGCCGCTGACAATGACAGTGCCAAAAAAGCGCTGTTTCCTTGTAAAAAATTCCGATGGTGATTATACACTAGTATTATTGGCGTGAACTGACTGCGCCTACAATTCTTTGCCCAGTGTTATGTGCCGATAGTGATAAAGTCCGGGTCATTCCCTCACTGAAATTTCTCACCCTAAGGGTAAGTTTGCGGAGTCGCGCTGATCGTGTGTACTCCCGTGAAGCGGGGGGGGCAGCAGTCTGCCAGCCCCATAGACATGCATTACTCACGCCGCGAAGGCACCACAAGTAATAGACATGTCACTTATCTCCCCGTTTGTACAATACAATTGTGTTGTATGCCCGGGGAGAGGAGGCGTAATCCATAGTTCTCTATGAGAACTGTGGATTACCGTAATGATTGGTGCGCTCGTATTAGAGCGCGGTACGCTGCGAAATACGTGGCAAAATGCGCCCCAAAATAAGCCGTGTGAACATACCCTAACACTCGACAAAGAATTTTACATAGGGCACAATATTAAACACTTTACACTAAGTTTGGATGCTAATTCTGGAAGCAGAATCCCCGCCTGTCGTGTGAACCCTAAGGGTGCTTTCACACGGTGTGTTTTTGGTGCGTTTTTGATGCGTTTTTCAATGCATTTTTTGTGCAGGAAGGTACAGCAATTAATGCTGTATATTACTGCACAAAAATCGTGGCAAAAATCGCGGTAATTACCGCGATTTTACCGTGAATTTACCACGATTTTTGCCGCGATTGGTGTGCAGTAATTGCTGTACCTTCCTGCACAAAAAATGCATTGAAAAACGCATCAAAAACGCACCAAAAACGCACCGTGTGAAAGCACCCTAATGGAGCAAAATCTTGTATCAGTGGGTTGGCTCCCCAGTAGTTTGGTTTCAACTTTCCAGAAGTTCAAAGAAACAGACAAACCTTTTCACTTGAGCCCTAAGGGTATGTTCACACGGCATGTTTAGTCCTTGTGAACATACGTTTTTAGATACGTGTTTAGATCCGTCTGTCGGACCCTAAACAGAGCCAAACACGTATCTAACAATGAGCAATGTGATTTATATTGCTTTTACTGTGAAACATGCATCGGCGTTCACACGAGTGATTGCCGAGGTGTGTTTACATGCGTCTTTCTGATGCGTCTCAGATCTGTCCCAAGAATTGTATGTGATTTTCGGATCCAAAATCGGATCCAAAAACGCTGTGGATCCCCTAAAAGCACGTCTCCTTTGGTTATACATCTGAACAGGGAGGTAAAAGGCCTTACTCAGATCTATTGAGGCATTGACCTGCATCACTTTATCTCAAGTGCTTTATAGTACGTTCATTTTTTTACTCTCTTAGGGTGATATACCTATAGGTACGGTTGCTTTGTTTTCTTTGTTCCCAAACCATATTTTGCTTCTGCCAAAAGCAGTCTCCTTTCATGACTTCTGTCAGAGAAGTAGAGAGGTGCACATGTTTAGATGAGATAAGATCTGTAGCATACAATAGCTGATTGATGTTCTCCAGTTACAGCCTCTGTTATAATGGTTTGAAGGAAGTAGAACTCTTTCATTGTCACAGAGGATGTTCTTGCAGCCATAGGCATGCCAAGAAAAACATAGCAAGGTGTGAACTGTCACTAAACTCTTTGGCTAGGTCTACACTGCATAGGACGAAAAACTCGGTGGAAACCAAATCCTAGAAAGCACTGTGAACCTGGGTATTTTGTCAGTTTTTTGTCCAAATCAGCCGGGTTTCCAACCACTTTTTGGGTGATTTTTAGGTTTTTGTTGAGGTTTTTGGCGTGGTTTTTGATGTGTTTTTTGGCCAGTTTTTCAGGCAGTTTTCATTGGTTTTTAAATAGGTGGGACCCATATGCCTTGTTTAAAAAACTTGGGCAGTTTTTTCCAAAAACTGCGCCAAAAATTGTCCACTGGTTTACAAAGACTTCAATAGTACCATATTTTTCGGAAAATAAGACGCACCTAGGTCTTAGAGGAGGACAATAGGAAAAAAAGAATTTGAAGCAAAATGTCCGTGCTGAAGTGTAGTTTTTATTGGTACCATTTTGGCATAGAGGCGACTTTTTGATCACTTTTTATTCCATTAATTTGGGACGATAAAATGACCAAAAAAACCACAACTTTGGCGTTTGGAATTTTTTTCTTCTCTGCTGGATTGGACTTTTACGGACGCGGCAATACCAATTATGTATAATTTTTCATTTTTTGCGTTTGTAAAATGGCAAAAGTAGAGGTATTTCAACTTTAATATTGATTTGTTTTTATTTTTATTTTAATACTTAGTCCCGTTAGGATACTTGACCACTCGGGGCAGAATGCCTTGTCCTATATACAGCATTAATATTATACTGCTGTATATAGGATTTTCATTCATTCATTACCTATTAGGCAGGGTGTAACAGTTGTACGTATATGGCAGTTGTGGAAGCCTGCATGAGGCTTCCTGCTGCTATGGCAACTGATTGCCCCCCTGCAATAACATTGCGGGGTGGTGATCGGACAGAGGAGCAGTGCACGGCACCACTTCTCATTCAGCTAGATGCTGCAGCTGTGACTGCTGCAGCATCTAAAGTGTTAACAGCAGGGATGGAGCCCGCTCCGTCCCTGCTGTTAGCAGTGGCTGCCGGCTGTACTGATCAGCCACATGTTGCATCTGTACAGCACTCTCTCGGGCCAGCAGGAGGCTGGATAGAAGCGATGCTGCAGAATGTTGGTAGTGGGATTTAACCCCTTAAATACTGCTGCATCCTGCACCATCACTCCTCCTCACCCTAGTGCCGGCCTGGAAGAGTGCATTTGGACAATAAGATGCACCCTGATTTTCTGTGTAGAGTACAGGTCTTTTTTTGTATTGAAGTCTATGTGAACTGTTGTGCAGCGGAGATTCAGCGGTTTCTAAATACCAAAACCGCCGAAAATCAGATGGAAAACCTGTGCTGTGTAAACACAGCCTTTGAGGGTTTATACACATTAGATGAAATCCAGTTGCTATCAGTCTCTGTGGCACCAACAATCTAATGCTGCAGGAAAGGATTGGGCATGATGGATTACAGTTCAGGTCATTGCTATGGTTTCTAGTTATTTAAAAGGGTTGTGCATGAGTTTCATGTTTTTTACAGGAAATACTCTGCTGCCATGCATGCACAGCCAAGCTAAGTGTACATATGTATGGGGAGATCAACAGAAATTGCTGTCAGCCAAATGGTGTATTGGCACCATAAGGGTGTCTTCACACATGGGATGTTGACATTGATTCCACATAGGCATCCACATCAATATCTGTATCTGGTTCTCTTGAATGGGAAATCAACCTGGTGCTGCACCTAATCTGCATCCAAATCTGCAGGAAAAATTGCAGCTGCAAAGTAAAAATCTGCAACAGACATTTGAGGGTGTCACCTCAGATTTCTGATGGGGATTAGGCATTGGATTTTCCTAAGAAAAATACAAGTGAACATTTGTCTCCAGCTCTAAGTAAAAATGCAGTTAACATGACTGTGACAATGATAGAAACTGCTTTGCTGCTTCTGTAAGGGTATGTTCACATGGCTTAACTGGACGCGGTTTTCGAAGCGGTTTTCAGAGCGTTTCTGCTCCCAAAACAGCATCAAAACCTCGCCTGAAACACGCTTCTTCAGAATTGATGTTGGACGACTTTCTGGATGAGGTTTTGGATGAGGTTTTCACCCATACAAATTAATAGCCAGGTCAAAAAACGCTCCAAAGACACATAAAAAAACGCGCCAAGAAACGCGCCGAAAACACGCTTCAAGAATTGACATGGCACTTCTTTTTCAGAGCCCAAAACAGCTTCCAAAGAAGCGTGTGAAAACCTAGTCGTGGGTGAACTACAATGCTGTTTTACATCGGAGTCAATATAATGAACTGGGGGCGTTTTGGATGCTGTTTTGGGTGTGGAAATACTCCGAAAACCACGCCCAAAACAGCATCCAAATAAGCCGTGTGAACATACCCTAATACAGTTGACACACTATCAAGGGATTATCTGATAGAAGCGGGAAAAGGGAGGGGGGGTAAGAAACAAAGCCACACTGTTGCCAGAAGGACATATTACAAGCATATGTTGCAGGTGGTCATCATTTAATGTGTATGACAAGGTTTCTTCCCAGGGACAAAGAGACCAGCTCTCATAGCTCCTCTGGCTTCATCATGATGACCTTTAGTCATGATCTCATAAAAATGTTTCTTCCCCCACAGGAAATGCTCAAAAAGTCACGGACCGATGATACTGGACTAAAATTACAAGTCAATGAACAGTAAGATATTCAAATCTTCTAACAATAGATCAGTGGGGGAGAGACAGGACTTAAAGGGAATCTGTCATCCCCCCAAAAAAATTTTTTATTGATTAAATATTGTGTGTTCATTTTTATCTAAATTTGTAGTATATTTTTTCTTTCATTTAATTTGTGGTAAATATTAAAAAATACATAATAATTGTCAATATTTTCCATTCTTAGCCACCAGAGGGAGCACATCCAAGAAAAAAAATGTTGGTTCATGTACAAAAAGGATGTATTACAGCACTGCTGTGAATGTAGGCTGGTCCGGTGGTGATCTCACACCCATCCCCCTCCCCTGTATGTAAAAGGAGGAGGAGGAGGTGAATTGTAGACTCTGTAGCCACTGAATCACCATTTTGTTGGTGACTGGGGACACCATACAAAGCTGCTGTATCTCCATAGCTGAAAAAGGAATAACCAGAATTAAATTGTGATTACATTTAGGGTATGTTCACACGGCGTCTTTTACGCCGTGTTACATACGCTTTTGGATACGTTTGGATCTCTCTGTAAGACCCTAAAAAGACCCAAACACGTATCGGATAAATAGCATTGTGATTTTCCATTGCTGTATATTAAACACACATCGGCGTTCACATGAGTGATCGCCGATGCTTGTCTCACTGCGTCTTTCGGATCCGTTCCAAGAATTGAACGAATTTTAGCCGCAAAATCCGTTAAAAAAAAGTATATTAGCAGAAAAATGCGTAAAAACGGATTTTGGCGGCAAAATGCTTAAAAACCGGATTTTAGCGGGAAAATGCGTAAAAAACTGATTTTAGCGGAAAAATGTGGGAAAAACACGGATTTTAACGGGAAAATGCGTAAAAACGGATTTTAGTGGGAAAATGTATAAAAAACGGATTTTAGCGGGAAAATTTGTAAAAACGGATTTTGCCGCACAATGCACAGAAATGGATTTTAGCGGCAAAAAGCATTAAAAAAGCCCTGGATTTTAGCGGAAGAATGTGTAAAAAACGGATTTTGGCAGCAAAATGCATAAAAACCTGATTTTAGCAGCAAAATGCGTAAAAAACTGATTTTGGCAGCAAAATGCGTAAAAAGCGGATTTTGGCAGCAAAATGCGTAAAAATTGGTTTTTTGAAACAAAATGCGTAAAAAATGGATTTTAGCGGGAAAATGCGTAAAAACGGGTTTTAGCGGGAAAATGCGTAAAACCCAGATTTTTGCGGGAAAATGCGTAAAAAGGATTTTGGTGGCAAAATCCATAAAAACGGTCATTAGCGTCAAAGTCAGTAAAAAACTGATTTTAGCGGGAAGATGCGTAAAAACGGATTTTAGTGGGAAGATGCGTAAAAAACGGATTTTGGATGCCAAATGCGTAAAGAAATGGAGTTCGGCGGCAAAATCCGTTAAATGGATTTTAGCGTCAGAAGCGAGAGAACTTTATTGGCGGAAAAATATTGAATTGCGCAAAAATCGTTAGCGACGAATGCACAATCACTTTATTAGGAACAAGGACACATTGGACACTTGTCTGCAGAATTGATAAGTTATAAGCACCCGACCTCTGCTGCTTCTCTGGCAGCCTTGCTGGAGCACAGAGCGGCTGAGCAGACGTTCAGTAGCTGCTCCACAATCATGGCTGCCTGCTCCCTACAGACACTAGAGCAGAGCTGAGGTCACAGCAGAGATGGGCTGTGAGGGATTAAAGCTGAAGAGAATCAGACGTCTTAACTTCCTTATACACAGTGATTACTTTACAGCTGCTTCCTGTGTGTCATGCAAACATGCAGTACAGAGCTGTCTCTGAAAAGAGCAGTGTTCTGTACACACAAGTATCCGTTAAATCTCTCTATGGAAGCTCACATTGAAAATAACTGCAACTGATAATAAAAAGGTTATGGAAAACACACACATTACTTAAAAAAAATTGTGAAACAATCCCTTTAAAGGGCTTGTTTGAGAAAATATTTTCTTTTCAGAAATAGCACCATTCTTATCCATTGACTGACTGGTATTGTAGCTGAGCCTCAGTGTTGAAGGAGTTTTATCGTTACAAAGATCATGTCTCAGATTATGGGGACAGTAAAAATAAGCACTTTTGTAATTGGGTTGCATTACCTCTGTCACTTGGTTTAGCAGATATGAGCTTCTCTGTAAATCTGCATTCTGTTTCTGCTGTTGCTCTGATGCTGGTCAGAATGCCCCCCCCCCCGGTCGATTTTCTAGACACACCCCCTGCACTGTGATTGGCTGGCTGACATTTCATTCAGCCTGTTGGGATACGCCCCCAGACAGGAAACGCCCAGCCACGCCCCCTGCGCTGTGATTGGCTGCCCACACTGTGTTTTTTCCCCTCTGAGCTGTTAAAATTGATAGTGAAACCAAGGTCTGCTGTCTCTATATATATCTCCCAGCTCTATGGTGATGATCTGGGCAATGACTGCCTGTTTAAACGGCTTTTGCCAAGAGGTTGTTTCACCTCCTCACAGGTCCAGTCCTTAAGCTGCTACTTTGAAAAGAGGGCGTTCTATTACTCAGGGCTAATGCAAGCCTCGCCTCCTTATGATGTCATCGTCTGTAGTGTATAACATAAGGATTCAACAATGTGTCTGCATAAGCTGCTTGTATAGTGCAGTGCTTAGGTGATCACCTTTCCAAGAGAGAGGTTGGGAGTTCAAGCCACATAAGTAGTTTTCTTTTTTTTTTTTTTTCTTTTATAAATTGTACACATACCGTGTTTCCCCGAAAGTAAGACAGCGTCTTACATTCTTTTTACCCCCAAAAGTCCCACTATGTCTTACTTTCGGGGTATGTCTTATATTGGCAGGTATATGGCCCCATACACAGGTATAGGGGCAGGCTGTAGGCGGGGTATAGGGCCGGCTGTAGGCAGGTATAGGGCAGGTATAGGCAGCTGTAGGCAGGTATAGGGCCGGCTGTAGGCAGTTATAGGGCCGGCTGTAGGCAGGTATAGGGCAGGTATAAGGCAGGTATAGGCAGGCTGTAGGCAATAATATCAAAATAAAAAAACAAACAATCACTTACCTGGATCCCCGCGCTCTCCGCTCTGCTCTATCTTCTTCTCGGCACAGGCGGGTGACATCATCAGGCCGCGCACGCAGCGTGATGACACACGCTGCGTGTGCCGGGAGCTCCGGACAGCCGCCAGTCTGCGGTCGCCCGGAGGCCACTGCGGAGCACGGAGCGCTCGCTCTGTGCCCTGCAGTGGTATCCCTTCACTTATATGCTCTCCGGAGGAGTCGCATATAGGTGAAGGAATCGCGGACAGTGCCCAGGCCAGCGCAGCGCCCGGACACTGTGCGCTGTACTCGGCATTCAGTTATATGCGCTCCCTGAGGAGCCGCATATAGCTGAAGCGTCCCTGTCGGCGCCTGGGCCATCGCAGCACCCGAGCGCAGACAAAGTACAGTTACTACGTCTTACTTTCGGGGTACGTCTTACATTAGTCGACGTCCCTAAACTCCCCGCTACGTCTTACTATCGGGGGTGTCTTACTATCGGGGAAACACGGTATGTAAAGATATGAAAATATATGTGTAGACATCTATAATTTTATTTATACACACACAAAGCTCCCCTATATAGTGTCCCATTGTCACAGTAGTCACACCAAGCACTTCCAACATATATGATACAATGCATATACTCTGTGGGATGAGACATGATATAGGGGAGCTATGTATGTGTATATATATATCATTATAGAGATTGACATATATTTTAGGTCTCTCTACATATGTGTAGAATTTAGGGGGAAAAAAATACTCTGTGAGGGACTAGAACTCCAAACCCCTTCGTTGTAAAGCTAAAACTCTACCGCTGCACCAACAGCCCAAGTTAGTATGGCCTCGTTCACACGGCTTATTTTGCCGCGGATTGGCGCCGTACTGCGCGCCGGATTTGCGCTGCAGTACGGCGCCAATCCGCGGCAGCAATTACGGTAATCCACTGCTCTCATAGAGAACAGTGGATTCCGTCGCTCCTCCCGCTCGGCGAATCCGCCGCGGGGGGAGAAAGTGACATGCACATTATTTACGGCGCGGACGCGCCGTAAACAATGCATTGTCTATGGGGCCGGGAGCGGCGGCCCCGCCGCCCCCCACCCGCCCCTTATTCACGGCGGATTTGTGAGCTCAATACGGCTCACAAATCCGTCGGGAATAAGCCGTGTGAACACGGCCTAACAGGCTGGGCAGGGTCTTTTCTAAAAGCTGAGTGCTTCTCCCTCCATTGTTTTCACTTTCATGTTACTGACAGCAAGCAGAGATCTTTACTTGAAGCTGACATTTGTCCATGTAGTTGAGTAAAGGTCTCTGCCTGTTGTCAGTACAATTTGGGTGAAGACCACTAGAAGTTAAAGCTGCTGGCTTTCAATGTCATTTGTGTGTAAACTAAGACATATGACAGGTGCTTGCTGGAGTTTGGAGCCTCAAGGCTACAGAAATAAGCATGCAGGAGGCTACAGAGCTGTTATATCCAGACAACCTTCTGCATCCCCTGCTTCAAACAAAATGATGATGTCACAGTTCTTCAGTGAGGGGAGACACGCCTGCTCAGAGGAGAGACACGCCCCTGGATTTCAAACTCAATCTGAGAAAATTAGCAAAACAGCGCGAACAGCTCAAATGATAACATCCCTTTAAGGATTAGACCTGCAATACAAGAGACAGCCAAGTGTGGCACTGTGTGTGGAAAAAAAAGATAATTTTTCTAATCTTAAAGGGGTTTTGCCACAATCTAATGTTGACGTGGGATCCTCCAAAATGGATATTTAATCACTTTTCTAAATATATATGATTATAAAAAGTGTAGCCTGTGAGAGCTACAGCCTGACTAATATGCCCTTAGTTTCCTGACTGTTTACATTAGCTACGACCAGGAGCTGATCTGGCCCTGCTTGCGTTGTTTGCACTTCTTATCTGATGGCAGAACACATGAACAAGCTTTGAAGGGAGTGGGAGAAAAGAACCTGTCTCTTTTGTATAGAGAATCCACTGGTTGTAATGTAATTATCTGAGTAAACATGCAGATGCTCCCTGACTCCCTGCTCAGCCCTCCCCGCCACTCCCCTGCAGAAGTCCTTGAATGAACAAAAGAATGCTGCCTGCTTGCAACTTATCTTCTCTCCTTAGCAGATAAGAGGGAGAAACAAAACCCATAGAGTACAATACAGTTATCCTCTGTGGATTAGCCAAACAATGTTTACTCAACTACAGAGACTGAGTATCAGCCTAGTGAGCCTGCATGGGAGGTGGAGCGATGACATCACAGAGGAGGTACTTATTTTTTTAAACACAGAAACACAACGCCCCTTTTCTCATGACTTTAGATCAGACTATTAGCCTGTTAGGTAAGGAGCTCACTTCTTGGCAAAACCCCTTTAAATATGAAGTACATTTATAGATTTTAAAGTGACAGTAAAACAGGCCTTAAGTGATCATCTTATCTGTATATGACTTTTATTACTTCTATTTACGCCTTATATGTGTTTTGCAGGATTCTTGGTTCATGCACAGATCTCATGCAGGGGATTCAAGCCTTGATACTCGCCTCAAAGGACCTTCAGAAGGAGATTGTGGAGAGTGGAACAGTCAGTAAATCCAGTGCTTTTGTCTCTTTGCCTAATTACAATATCTCAGTGTTATAACATTTTGTTTGGAGGGCTTGTCTCTCATAGTGCAGCATGGACTGCAGATGAACCTGATATTGATGGAAACAATGTCAGGCCAGACATGGTGATGGTTTTAGATACGAGTACTGATCACCCCCACCCCCATATTTGTCAGGATATGCCATTCTCCAGAAAACTTTGAAATGCCGGCCCCATTGTTTCATTGGAATGGTCCAAATTCTTTTCTTGGAAGCTAATAGGCACTAAAATAGTGTTTATCTCCTAGAAGCATTTTTGGCATGAATACTAAGGGCCACATGTATGAAAACTGTCTAGATCTAAAACTCACTCTGTTGCAACCAATCAGAGCGCCCTTCTCATTTTTCCAGGGCACTATATGAAATGAAAGGGGAGCTCTGATTGGTTGCTATGGGAAACAGAGTGAGTTTTAGACCTAGATAGTTTTCATACCTGTGGCCCTAAAGTGTTTTAACAGTAGGAATATTTTAACTTGGCAGAGCCAATCATTTGTAGAACCATCTACAGAATAAGTATTGGATTTAGAGCTTTACTGTCTATCTGACTAAGGCTTCTTCACCCAACATCATTTATATTTTTTTAGGTTATGTCTGTAGAACACCAGACCTTATGACCGACAGAATTAGGCTGCTTCGTACAATTAGTTCTCCCTATATTATTTATAGAGTTCAGCTCTCACCTCTACTTGTGCAGTCTTTATTGCTTGTGTCATTGTAGTGAGATGTCCGTTACACTTCATGATACACGTTCACCATCTCTTTTATGTTTATCTATTGCAGGGTTCAGCATCTCCCAAAGAATTTTATGCTAGAAACTCAAGATGGACAGAAGGGTTGATCTCAGCTTCTAAGGCAGTTGGTTGGGGTGCCACTGTGATGGTGTAAGTGGGAATAAGTTCATTACCAAGTCAAAGTTGTAGCCACTCTAGTGTAATGCTAAGTCCCTGTTTTGTGTCCATCAAGTACATAGCTATGATGGATGATACTAGACATATTTCACCATCTGGTTTTGCTAAATGTATAAAAATCATCCATACTCTGAATTCACGACACCAACAGAAACCTCCCAACAAAATTGCCTGATTGATCATCTAAGACAGTGGTCTTCAACCTGCATCTTCCTAGCTCTTGCAATACTACAACTATAATAGCACAATGAGCACAATGGGTCATAAAACGTATCCATGTAATTCATTGCTGTAGAATGAGTAGCCACCAGGTTACTGTAAATGAAGTTGGTTAAGTGCTTGTTTTACTTGCTGGGAAGTACATGGTGATTCAGAAAGGCTGGTGTTGTATCATTTCATTAAATGGTCTTCAGAATAAGGGGACAGTGAAAACAAGCAACTTTGCAGTTGGACGTCATTAGCAAAGCTGTCTTGTTTTCACAGTCTCCCTTATCTTCGTTTTCTGTAAACAAACTTCTCCAGTGCTGGTCTGATAGTCGGATCCCACCTCCTTGCATTTCATTAACTGAGGGCTCTCATAATTAACATTCTGTTCGCCCCCCCCCACTCCCACTCCCCACAGAGCTTGCATTCCTGCCTCTCACTCAGAATTAGGGGCCGACAACAATTTCACTCTATACAGCTAGCTGCCTCCTCATTTACACTGCAGCTGTCTCTATAATCAGAAAACAGCAAAATTGTGCCACGGTACCTTAATGCTCCTGCGTGTAAGGGGCCGACAAACATTTCACTCTATACAGCTAACTGCTCCTCATTGACACTGTAGCTACTGCTACAATCAGAAAACAGCAGAATTGTGCGACGGGGCCTTATGTAAACATGAAGGGAGACGGATATCTGCTCTGGATGGATTCAATTGTAGCAAATCTCCAGCTGGGAGAGATCAGTGCTGAGTTCATAGAAGACTGTTTAAACTGAATGCAGCCTGTGGTATGTAAACAGCTCTTACAAAATAAGACTGCATAGGGAGAGGACAGTGACATGTGGAGGGGGGGACACACTAGAGCCAGCATAAACAGTGAAGAGGGGATGATGTCATCCCTCTTCAGTTAAGAAACACCCATCTCGGAGGGGAAGAAACGCCCCTGGATTTCAGAAAGTGAGAATATCAAGCTTCAAGAGATCAGCCCAACTGAAGAAGCGATACATCCCATTTAAAGGAAAACTGGTTTATTTGCCCATTTGCAGTATATAGATAAAACTTGGATAGATAGTGACTTTTTTGAGATTAATTTGTGTTATATTCTCTTGGTTTTGAATAATAATTTTGAACCAAACTTCTGGATTCATCCTGTATGTACTTATAATATCATACTTTATACCAAATGCCTTTTTACTATTACTAGCTTTTATTGTCAATTCTATTCAATGTCTTCTTGTGCTTTTCTTTTGATCATCTTTTCTCTCTTCAGGGATGCTGCAGACCTTGTGGTCCAAGGACAGGGGAAGTTTGAAGATCTTATTGTTTGTTCCCATGAAATTGCAGCCAGCACTGCCCAACTTGTAGCGGCTTCCAAGGTATGACACATTTATGTGATCAGATTACAGCATTAACCTTATAGCCCTTGACCTACGTCAAGTTTTGAAACAATTTTTACTCTCCTATTCTTCTCTAAAACTAAATTTGCATGGAAGAAAAAGGCGTTGGTGGTGGCAATAACTTACCAAATTAGGGTCATTTAATTTAGAGAAAAGATGGCTTTGGGCTGACACAATAAATATGTATAACTTTATCAAGAGTCAATACAGAGATCTATCCCATGATCTATTTATACCAAGGACTGTATCCACAATAGCATTATGTTTAGAGGAAAGAAGGGGATTCTTTAACACAAGAGCAGTGAGACTATGGAACTCTCTAAATGTATGTGTTGGTAGTTATCAAGCTGGAGTCGGCACACTCCAGATCTGCAGCTCCTTCCATATGCAACAATGTAGACACACTGGGTAAATAACTTATTTAAATATATTGAATTTATTATAAAAAATAATAGCAAAAAGCTCTCGATACTTTTTACAATAAAAGTCACTTGCGCTTAGTTGCACATAGCATAGTGGTCCGACTAGCCAAACGTCTGGTAAGGCAAAGTCTGTATTGCATCCGCATAGCACAGCGTCTCCTCTTACTTCTCGGAGTACACAGGTGGAGCGTCCAGATGGACAGCCGGGCAGTCAACGCAGGCGCGCGACGTTTCGAGAGGCACCTCCTCTCTTTCTCAAGCCAGGGGAACTTGTCATAATGAACTCACTTAATGAGTTCAGAAGGTACCGGGATGCATTCCCAGAGTGTAGGAAGATTAAAGATTCTGATGATTAGATTTCTAGAAAATGGTTGTAATCAAGGATTTATTCTGCTTTCCAGATTTGGAGCCGGAAAGTCATTTTTCCCCAAAAATGCAGACAAAGAAGGCTTCTTCTTCATTTTTTTTTTTAATTAACACAATAGGATAATAGGTTGAACAGGATGGACAGATACTTTTTATTCAGCCTTATAAATTCTGAAACTTAACTTTAGTCATACATTCTACCATGACCCTCAAAGTTGCCTTGATGCGACGGACAACCACATTTATTTTATACGTTTCTGTAATCAGTCCTGGTTTCATCAATAAATTTTATGATAAATTCTAATTTTTATAGGTAAAGGCAGAGAAAAACAGCTCTAATTTGACTAGACTACAACAAGCCTCTAAAATTGTAAATCACAATGCTGCAGGTGTGGTGGCTTCCACAAAGTCAGTCAAATCCCAGATTGAAGAAGTTGGTAAGTAAAAACTTGCACTGCTCCTCAAGCATAATTTTAAGGAACCTTAAAATAAATTGGTGGAAACCTACATGAAAACAGTCTTACTAATGTTTAGTATATCAAGCATTAGAGGAGTGTTTATCCTGTCTTCTCTCCTTCTACCTACAGACACAATGGACTTCTCTAATATGACCCTAACACAGATCAAGCGTCAGGAGATGGACTCACAGGTAAAAATTGTATTCATTTTCAACCTTTCTTTATCTAATTGATTAATTTACCTTAGTTTAGTTTCCTGTTTGGTTTTTGTCCAACTAAGAATGAAGTGAGCAGAAATTAAACAATATGGCATTGATTTCTTAACCGAAAAAAAGGAAAAAAAGGGTAAGTTCAAACGGCTGATTTTGATGCTGTTTTCACAGCTTTTCCTCACCCAAAACAGCATAAAAAGTCTCCAAAACGGTCCCAGCTCATTTTAATTGATTCCTAGAAAAACACATTGTATTCACACCAAGGTTTTCCCGTGTGTGTTTTGTGCTTCTTTGGATGCTGATTTGGGCGCTGAAAAAGAAGTGTCATGTCAATTCTTGAAGCATTTTCATCACTTAAAATCCCCATAGGAATCAATGAAGAGATTCAAAACCTCGGCATAGTTTTTGACGCGTTTCTGGCACCGTTTTTGCCCTGGCTATTAATTTGTATGGGTGTTTCAGAAAACAGTGTTCAAAAACCTTGTCGAAAACCTTAACATAACCTCATCTGAAACAGTGCTGTACAACCTCGTTAGAAACCATGAGGAAAAAACCTGAATCCTTGGCTAAACCTCGTCTGAAAAAATGCTCTTGAACAGGTTTTTACGCTGACTTGACTTGAAAATTCCCCCTGTGGAACATAGCCTTAGCCTCTTCACACGACATTTGCCGCGGTTTAACTGTGGCTCTCGCCCGCGGTTCCCCCGGCCCCAAACCCTCGGGGCCCGCCACAAACTTGCTCTCCCCCACGCGGGTTTTTCGGGCGGGGGGGGCCTCGCCAGGGAGGGGGGTTTGGGGGGGTTTTTGCCCGGGGCTTTCCCCCAGAAAATTAAAGCAGGGGCAAGCCCCACCCGCGCCCATCCGGGGCGACACCCCGGCAGCACCGCGCGGCCGCCACGAGAGCACTCCTGTAAAGAAATGTCAGAGAGTTCTTACATCGCGGGTCTGGCCGCGGCCCGGAGCCGCGGCCAAATCCCGCGTTTAAAATTATTAACGCTTTTTCCCATGGGAAAACCAGTTAAAAAACAAAGGCGCTTTTTGTCGCGGTTAGGGCCCGGAAACCGCTCGGAACCCCGGGGCCCATAACGCGGCCAAACCGTCGTTAAACGGGCCTTGGGGCATGTTCACACATGTTTTTTGGACGGGTTTTTCGGAGCATTTCCTCGCCCAAAACCCCCCCAAAATCATATCAAAACCTCGTCTGAAAAAAAAACGCTTCCTTAGAAAAGGTTTTTTTGATGGGGCTTTATCAGTTTTGGTTCGGGTTTTTGGGTTCGGGTTTTTTCGACAGGTTTTCATCATCAAAGAATATGGGAAAAAAACCGCCCCAAAAAACCCCACACTAAACCGCGCCTAAGCCGGCCTTTCAACGCGCTTCAAAATTACATGCACTTTTTTTTTCTTTTCTTCCAAAGAACATGTAAAAACCCGTCTGTTAACTACAACAGGTTTTACATAGGGAAACAATTTAAAAGAACTGGGGTGTTTTGAAAGCGTTTTGGGCGAGAAACGCTCCGAAAACCCGTCCAAAAACCCGGGGAACAGGCCCTTACCCGAACAGGGTTCCATTGGTAGAACCCCGGTTTCTTTTTACAAATATTTTTAAACGGAGTCTTTTTTTAACGAACAGTTTCATATAAACATAATAAATGACATAATTTTGGGGGCTTAAAATAAAAATTTAAAAATCTATTGGCTTGTTTGGAATGAACCCTATGGTTTACTAGAAGTTATTGTTGGCCATTTTATTAGAAACTAACAACACATAAACTCTTGTGTCGGAGTGGGAGCAGGTGGTATTTGTTCCATGGAGTTTGCCAATTTTTTTGGAACAAATTAAGTGCCCCTTTTTTTGTCAGGCACAAACTTTTAGTGGCTCCCCATGGCAGCAAAAGATTTCATGTCTCACTGTTACAGTTCTTATATATTCACCCTTATTCATTTATCTAATTATCTTTATTTTTACTGCAACATATAATTGTTATTGTATTTAAAAGCGGAAAACCCCAGCATGGGTCGGTTTTAGCTCCAGCTGCGCATAGTTTTTACCAAAGGGGTAACTTTTAACAAATGGGCCCAATCAAAAAGTTAAAAGGGGACCCCCACACTAAGTGCTATTTTTCAATTTCTGTCTCTTCAGGGCAGAATGGCTTTAGGGGCCCCCCCAGGGGTCAGGGCCCCTTTCAACTCTACCCTCCTCACCCCCTGCAGTTACGCCCCTGGTTTTTACACTAGCATATTTATATACAGGTATATAAAATTTTGGGGGGAGGGTTTAAAAAGGTTTTCTCAGATTTTTGAAAATTTGATGATCTATTGTTAGGATAGGCCATCAATATCAGCTCATGTAGAAAAAGGGGTGAGCAGCTCCTGGCTCCTCAAATTAGTTGATTCATAGGGACTTGGCCACTTCAATCTCTTCACTTCTTTTACTAGGCACACTATTATACTTTTTATAGTGGCTTTGCCAGGTTTTGCAGCTCAATCCCATTTAAATGAATGGGACTGAACTAAATCTAGTACAAAGTGTAAAGAGCTGTGGTTGCTTAGCAATAAAGGGGTTTCAGCTGGGGCCCCTACAAAAAAAGCAAAAGGTGAAGGGGGCCAGGGCGGGAAACCCCAAAATCCCCCTTAAAGCCTCTTCCCCAAAGCAGACAATATTAATGTCTTAAAAATTGATTCAAAATAAAACAAAATTGGGAATGATATAATTTGTATGGCTCATATAGAAAAAAAAGTAGACAAAATCATAATGAACCCAAAACCAAATTTATTTTTCCTAAAATTTTATTAGTGTCTTAAGATTTCGTATGTCTTGTGATATTCTCAAAATGTGAAATTTTTTTTCAAGGGCACCGCTTTTTTTAAACCCAATGAAATTTTTGGGATTTGCAGAAATAGCGATAACCCAAACCCGGGTTGTTTTTTCCTTGTTAAATTTTTTTTCTAAAAACTAATGCAACCATTTTGTTTGATAGGTGCGAGTCTGGGGGGTTGGGGGAGCCACCCTCCAAAAAAGAAAAAGAAAAAACTTGGGGGTTAAGGGAAAAAAGCACAGAATTAGCTGGAGCTCAAAAGGGTGGGGGAAAGGGAATGGGACCATGCAAAACATAACTGCATAGTTGTACTTGTTATTTATAGGGCAGGTTCACACGCCTTATTCAAGCCGTAATTGGAGACGGATTTCGCCCGCAATTTAAACCCTTTAAAAAAGGGGGAGGGGGGGGGTGCCCGGGTTTTCCCGGCCCCCCTAGAAATTTCATTATCCAATGGCCCCTATCCCGCCGGGGAAAAAGAACATGTCACTTTCTCCCCGCCCGGAAATTTACCACGGGGAGGGGAAACGGGAAACCCCTAGTTTTTCTAGAGAAAGGGTAATTTCCGAATTTGGGGGGACGGATTC